>MU183069.1:107025-123157 GCA_016904865.1 Pissodes strobi | reverse complement strand
ACTTATTTTAAAGGTAGCAAATGTTTAAATAAACACGTGTTCGGATGTCCAGCCATAGTTCTTTATATTATGACGCCTTTAGGTCAAGAAAAAAACGACCGCAGTAACCCATTATCTGGTATTATACTTTCTTGTGATACCAGTATGAATAGGTAATTTTGATTTTTCGCCGTCCATTCGAATACTGACATTGCTAGAAGGGCTTTCCACCCACACAGAAATTTTGCCGCACAGCTTGACGGCCTCAGTGTAAATAAATACCTGTTGCATGGACTGTTATAATTATTGGATTTTTTAAGTGTTGCAGTTTAGTATGCCATTTTGAGTTATTACGCTTTTCGTAAATAATCAAGTATCTAGCTTGAAGTGATTTAGTAAATTGCAATAAGTAAACTAGGCTTCGGGACGGGTGTTCTTGCGGGAAAAAAGTCTAAATAAGGAAGCAGCTGCAATATCCATGCAGCTTGTATACATGCCAAGTGCAATGAAATGTTAACATTGATATTTTATAAGTATGTGTCTTAAAGAGAACTAAATAAACTATGAGCTAAATAATTATTACAAGGCTTTGCATAAACAGTGGAGTGTACGATTATGTATGTAAGTGCTCCTCCGTAGGAGGTAATTAAAAAAATGTCAAGATATTTACAATTTGGTAAAGATACATAAGAATATTCGAAAAATGCTGGGGCCCTTAAAATCGCAGATGTGCTAGAAAATATTGATTAAGCAACTGGCAATGAGTCAATTTGAACTATTTGAATGAGAATTCCTGTAAACATTATTTCCCAGGTGGGGTTTTATATATTGAAGCGGCCATTCTGTTTCCCGGATTTGGCCCCAAGTGACAGTAGTTATCACCTATTTCCGAAAGTTTAATGCGTCGTTAGATAAGGGTATTGTAAGGTTAGGTGACATGGTTGAAGAAAAAAATGCTCTTGGGTTGATAAATTTGTTGCTTCTCTGTTAGGGACAAATATAAAGATTTTATTAGTAGCGCTGAAATGGTTGGACTTTTTTAATTATCCGGCTTTGAACAGTGCTGGTCTTCAAGAATAATAAGGCCCGTTTTAAAAGCGAACCTGTGGCCTTTTCACGGTGAAATTAAACTTGCTCAATCAAGACCCTGAAAGCTTTGATTTCTAGAATGTAAGCAAGGTTTGAAATATATTTTCAATGTATCAGTTTTCAGGTTTAGTGAAGAATAAAATTATTGTATAATAAAACACAATTTTTGCACTCGAGCACTCCTAGGCACGTTAAAATCATCAGGAGATGATTAAACCTATTTTAATCATCCTGAAGAGGCTAACATGGTTAGCGAAACGCACGTCGAGTGCAAAAATTGTAGATAAAGCTATGTTGCAGTGCATTTGCCAAATGCTCCACACCTCAACTTAGTTTATTTGATAAATCTATTGCTTCTATGCCACGGTCGATTAATGCTGAATAATTCAGTAAATAGCTTTGAAACAGTTTGCCAGATATCTGATATCTGCTTAAAATGTGCTCTTAACAGTAGGTAGTTGGGCTTCCGGAATATTCAATCCGTTTAAAGGACGAATATTAGAGGGACCATCCTGCTCTCCGAACTTGCCTCCCAGTGATTCCCATCTAGTTGTTCCGAAAATGAAGGAATATTCTCGAGATATTCGTTTCCAGGCCGCTATTATTCAAAGGATTTGAAGTTTTCAGTGCCTCTGTTGAGAATAAAATTATTTTGTTTTGGTATATTTTTTGCTGAACAATTCAATTCTCGGGAAGTTATTACTTGCGTGGTGAGAGGGCTCAGTAGCATTTACAGCCAGCGAGCGATGCCGAGGGCAGCATCGGTTCTCCAAGTTATGAGCGGCTAATTAAAAAACCAGAGAAGGCAACGGGAAACCACTCTGGTATTCTATTTCCAAGAAAATAACAATGGCAGTACAACAGATTTAATTGCCCCTAGACCCCGCCAGGATTTAGGTCCAAGGGGTGCGAAGAATCCCCGTTGATTACGTTGATAACTTTACAAACGGAATTCAAGATTGCGACGTGGAATGTGAGAACCCTGTTCGAAGCAGGAAATCTTGCAAATGCATGACGTGAAATGGATACATTGGGCATTCGAATACTGGGCTTGAGCGAAGTTAGATGGCCTGGATCAGAGACAACTAGAACAGTGAATAAAACACTGTATTACTCTGGCAATGATGATCTCTACCATAGCAACGGTGTTCGTGTTATTTTGGACGGAGAATTTAGTGAAGCGGTCACAAATTTTCTTCCGGTCTCCGATAGGAACATGCTAATCCAGTTATCAGGTAAACCAATAAACATTATACAGACTTAAGTCCCCACAGCTGATAAATCCTTAACTGAACTGGAGGCTTAGTACACAGAGCTAGAGGACCTGCTAAAAAAATTAAGAAGCAAGACCTCACCTTGATTATGAGTGACTTTAATGCCAAACTAGGTCATGGTCGTCTGCTGGACTTTGGGCTGGGAGACAGAAATGACAGGGGATAAACTCATTGAGTTCTGCCAACAATATAACACAGTGGCAACAAATACCTGGTTCAAACATCATCCCCGCAGACTTTATACATGGACATCACCACAGCATATGAATGTCAGAACGGTCAGGAACCAGATAGGCATCATAATGGTCAACAAAAGATACCACACCTCAGTCACCAGCGCTAAGACCTACCCAGGAGCTGATATCGGCTCGGACCATAACCCTGTTGTTGCTGGAGTCCGATCCAAATGGAAGATCACGATTCACGAAGAAACCAAGAACTTCAAATAGACCAAATATCGATAGAGCACAGCCTCTTCAAGCAAACACCAGCACGGAGGGACCATATATTCTAAAATCCGAAGTAGAATATGCGATAAAACAACTTAAAACAAACAAAAGCCCAGGGCCAGATGAAATTTTAAAACTGATTAGTAATGAGAACGCGGATTTGTCAAATTATATAATCGTATTTATGAGACGGGCAAAATACGTAGTGAATGGTTGGAATCTGTTTGTATACCGCTGCCAAAGAAAACGAACCCAAAAATTTGTGGATATTTCCGTCTGATAAGTTTGATGAGTCATGCACTGAAAGTCTTGCTGAAAATAATCCATAAACGGATTTCCAACATATGCGAAACGAATATTGGGAGATAACCAATTTGGCTTCAGAAGCGGCATGGGTACAAGGGAGGCTTTGTTCAGTCTACTGGTGTTAGTACAAAAATGCTACGATCAACAGAGAGACCTTTTCATCTACTTTATCGACTTGGAGAAGGCATTTGATAGAGTGAGACATGACTTGTTGATGGATTCGCTTCGTGGAATAGGACTAGATGAGAGGGACGTTACCCTATTGCAGTCTGTATTGGAATCAGGGTGCTAGAAGTAAAATTGAGGAGTCTACATCTAAACTGATCGATATTCTCAGGGTTGTGTGATGTTACCTATGCTGTTCAATCTTTACTGAGAGCATATATTTGGTAGGGCTCTGGCGGACACCACAGATGGAGTCAAGGTTAACGAGGTATACTACTATATAAAAAAGACCAAAGTAATGGTTATCAAGAAATCAAAGAATGTCCCAATACCAATTAATATAGACGGAGACCAAAATTTCTCCGTCTATAGGTAAATAGGTTCCAGTATTTGGGATGCTGGGTGGATTGAAGGTTGGATCCGAATGTGGAGATAAGATCTAGAATAGAACAAGCCAGAAATTGCTTTGTACAACACAAGAGATTCCTGTGTGATTCCCGAATCAGCCTCAATCTGCGTCTGAGACTGTCAGAGTGTTATGTTTGGTCTACTTTGTTGTATGGTGCTGAAATGTGGCCACTCAAACCACAAACTATAAATAAATTGGAAGCCTTCGAGATGTGGACCTACCGCAGAATACTAAAAATATCAAGCACATCGCATACCACGAACGAAGAGGTCCTACGCAGATTGGGAACAGAACGAGAACTATTTAAACTCGTGAAAGTCCGAAAAACAGCGTATCTGGGACCTCAGAAATTCTAAATATCGTTACGCACAGCTCATTGTGAATGGAAAGATCGAAGGCAAGCGCGGGTTGGGAAGAAAAACACTCTCATGGCTAAGAAATATACGCAAGTGGACTGGCCTTAGTTTTGAAGAACTAACAAGAACAGCCGAAGACTATGCCATTGTGATATCCAACCTCCATTGTTGGAGGTGACACGTTAAGAAGAGAAGATACCTATTGGTAATTTTTGAAGTGAAAACTTTTTGGCGCATTCAGCATATACTTCCTGGGTAGCGAATAAGATTGAGTCGTCACGCTCGGATCTTCGCTCGTTCGAGTAAAGTTCGCTCGAGAGAGAGAATCAGCCAGCGACGAGAGAAAGCATTCCGTAACCTTCTTACTCCCCTTCAGGAGATTTTTTTTTCTTATTTAGTTTTTAATTTCAATTTGTTGAAGTTTTCACTTCTGTCTTGTGCTCTTGCTGTTAGGTATACACCACCGTATTTTTTTATTTTTTAAGGTTTGCTTTAATCAATGGCTTCGATAATGATAAGGCTATGATGGCATTTTCGTGAGTCAATTTGGTTTGAAATATTGCAGCAACTGCCTTGTACCCAGAACGCTCCGAGTGACTGCCATCTATTTCCGAATATGATGCTTTCAGGGTATCCATGTTCAGGGCGCCATATATACAATTGTATCGAAGTTTTAGATGTATATGGTTGAAGAATGACCCTTTGGCTTGAATAAATCATATGCTTTTATGTCAGGCAGTAAATGCTGAACTATTCAACTAGCTGAAATGGTATTCTCAGTTCTCACACGTTTTCATATCTTCCTTTGTTCAATGATCTGTGCTGTTAATAACCATAGGCAAGTGACCATTGGAGTTCTAGAAATTGAGAAAATTCAGGTACAGCAATTCAACAATTCCTCTGTTGATACGTTGGCCTACTGGACTCAAATTAAATTGAGATCATCAGGATTGAAGCATCTAAAATCCTTAAAGAAATTTCAAGTAATACTGGTAGAGCAAAATTGTATAGCAAGGTAGTTAAAAAACATACACACCATCACAACTTACTACATAAAATGCGAAATGTAAGTTTCCATGCTATTCACATGTTCAAAAGGCGAAAAAATACTGCTATCCAGAGAAAGAATATATTTCAGTCAATGACATTTGTGCCAAAATCACACTGCAGGGCCTTTTAGAGTATTTTAGACCATACGACCGTAAGCTGTTCTAAAGAGTAGGCACGAGGCTAGCTCCAAAAATCTTCATATAACTTCAAAGTGGAGTCTAGACGGCACAAATGCCAGTTAATACAAACGTTTTGAAACATCGAATAGCAGCGATGGGAGCCTGTTGTTCACATCAGTAGTACCGATAAAGCTATACGTAAGTGAGAACAAGAACTAGGCCAAGCTCTACCAGGTACTGCCGGCCTATTCGTTTTTGCTTTGTTTTGAATCGATCGACAGTACTAAAGTTGAACAATAAAAATTTGAGAGTGTGATTTAATCCCTCATCTTTTCTTTTGATGGGCAACAATGTCATATCTGTCACACTATAGCCTTTAGAGTGATTTATAATGCCATTACAATCATGAAATCAGGTTATATATTATATGTAATTTGGCAACTAAAAATTTTAACAACAGTGTTTGCAAGCAAATGTTAAAAAAGAAACTTTTGAATTCGGCTTAAGTCTTTTGCACGCCTGGATCAAGTTTTTGGAAGGCCTACTCCATCTTTCATGCGTATGCAAGAAATTCAAGCCTAATTCGAACGGATATGCCCAAACAGAGATTTGGGAATACGAATAATGGTAATACGGCCAGGCGCCTATTGGAGAATGAAGAAGAGTTTGCCTATATTAAAAGCTTTGACAAAAATCTGATACATTGACATTAACATGAATTCTGTCGAGATATTGTAAAGTTATATTTTCAGAAATACTGTTGGTATCCATGGCCCTCAAATTATTGCCAATGCCTTACGACCAATACGCCAACTGAGCTAAGAAACCCAAGAAGCTCATAATAAGGATATTAAACGATAAAGGGACGATTATTTCATAAAATGCTCTCACTTTACATACCAACAAAGACATTTTGAATAATTTGCTCATATCTTCAGGCCCTCTTATTATCAGTGTCAAAAATTGCTACCAAAGACATTCTCAAAAGGATCACAACATTCAGATTGTATTTAAAAATCGGACACAACTTGCTCAGACTCTGAGTAATTTTATGATGTGAAAGTCAGTCAATAAAACAAGCGAGAGTCAAAGCAGGATTTGAATAAGCAGAGAATTCCTCCAGCATTTTTTTCTTGGTAACGTTTACAATTATTTTAGTTTCCCTTATTATATTATATTCCTCCGAGAGATGTTCATCAATATCAACTCGGATGTTTCGATCCCTTAAATATTCGAAAGACATAGAAGCAGTGCTGGTGGTAGTCCGTATGCTGTCAATTTGCTTACCAATCCGTCATGCCACACACGAGTGGCGCAGAGAAGGACGGAGAGGGCAATGCTTTCCCTTGGGGGATCGGATGACAAATGAGAGAGAGATTGCGGCGAATCTCTGGTGTGATCGACGCGATTGAGAGAATAACAACACTGAAGTGGAACTGGGCTGGCCATGTAGCAAGACTGAACGACGGACGATGGACAAGAAAGATCCTGTAGTTGAGACCACGCCAAGACACCTTTAGAACCAGAGGGCGCCCGCCGACAAGGTGGACTGACGAACTTGAAAGGATTGAGAGGAATTGGATGAGTGCATCACAGGATCGGGGATGATGGAGTAATAAAAAGGAGGCCTATGTTCAGCAGTGGACGCGGATGGGCTGATTGATGATGATGATGATGCCATACCCTATCAAATGCTTTAGATATGTCGAGAGCCACTGCTCGAGATTCGCCGTAGCTCTTGGGGGCTTTGGTCCACAGGTAGGTGACGTAAGTCAGGAAATCTCCCGTTGATGTGTCTTTGCGGAAGGTTATAGGTACTGGCGATCGCTTATGATGCCTGCCGATTCGAGACATTTTAAGAGCTGCTCTTTGATCAATTTCTTCATGATTTTGGACATTATGGAAACTAAAGCAATTTGACAGTAGTTATTTGGAATCGTTTTTTACCTTCCTTCGGAATTAGTTTACCGTCCTTCGGAATTAGTGCAGGCTTTTTCTAGCATCCAGCTAGAAAAAGCCTGCAGTTCTGTACGATCGGGAGAAGAGCCTGAATCGTGGAACTGCTAGTTCAGCAGCACATTTCTTAAGCACTGTTGCTGGAACGCCATCCGCTCATGTGGCCTTGTTAGTGTCTAGGTCTTTCGAGTATTCGTTTCACTTCGCGTTGGCGAAATACCAGATCTGCCATTAAGAAATTCACTCTCATTCGTCTCAGGTTCGTCAACCAGCTGAGTTAGTCCGTGACTAATAGCAAAAGTCTCGGCTTCTCGTCCTTCATCGTCATTTTGGTTGAAGTGTTTCAACCAGGCGATGATATGTAAGTCTCCTTACTATGACAATTTCTGTCATTGGATAGTTGATCTTCAGAAAATCAATTTGAATGCCAAGATTTGAGAAAAGCCTTTATATTGGTATTCACTAGGATGGTCTATACAAGCAACAAATGAATTTGGTAGCTTCATCTGTGCTTAATTTGAGTCATATTACATCGAAGTCCTTAGGATCGTATGTTTCTTCTCGCTAAAGGTTTAAGTGCTTAAATTATACAAAAAAAAAATATTATTTTGAAACATTGCTTGTTCCACCAAGTTAACCACAATAGCTGTTATGATTGGCTTAAATAGCGCAACAACTATTTGCTGTATTTGTTCTAATGAAAAATTTGTGTTGTATGTATACAAATTACAAGGCAACATAAATTTCTAAATATTAGCATAGAATATACACTACGGAAGACCAAAAAAGGATACTCATTAACAATAGTGACACAACAATCGTGCTTTTTTCTATCGAAGCAAATTAAAGAAATAGCATGAATACATTTTGTATTCTCGATCCCCTAAAAGAATGCAATGACCGTTAGAAACACGTTAAGGCACATTGGCCATATGTAATCTATTTGAAAAATGCCATTTTATCATCTGCAAGTAACCAGTGACATTAAATTGTAATTTTAACACCCGATACTTACTGCTCTAACGGTTAATCGTATACCATGAAAGCCGTAAGTGTCATAAGATATATACGCGCTTATAAAACGTACCTTTATGCAAATATTGTAAATACTGTAGCGACGAAAAACGTATACATACTTACAAGGCTATATTTACATATAATAATGTTTGTTACGGCATAGATAATAACAATAATTATGTATGCAGCGTTAAGTTTCGGATCATATTACTTAATGTCATTGTTTATAGAGGCGGGCTTTTTATTCAAATATTTATACTTGTGAACTTGATAAAAGGGATATATTTATGGCTATATAATCTATGCAGTTTCTAGTTGCAGTAATTTGCTTTTTGGAACGTGAAAGAGTACCTTTCCTTTTAATGGTAAAGCACGCAAAAAAGATGCTTATAGTAAAATTGCCAAGCTTTAGCCGAGAGAATATTGACAATCTGAAATAATTGTTGCACGTTAAAGAAGTTACGAACCAGACTGCATTTCAATGAAAACCCACCGGTTCACACTCGAAGTGAATATTGATTAATTCAGAAACCTGGCTTGTTCTGAATGTTCAAAAATATTTAACTCCTTTAGTTTTAATCCGTAAATTAACATTGTTTTCCTCTATATATTCTTGATAGAATGTTACAAAAATTAAGCTTCTCCCCGATCTGGAAATTTGCATAATAAAATCTAGACAAACTTGCACCAGTTTAATATTTATTTGCCTTGAAACGTTGCCACAATTCGGCAATAATTTATCTATTTTAGGCAACGCTTTCCGAAGTACCTAGTCCAAATGTTACAAATATATCGGAATTTTGCAAAAAATAATTAATTATACATTTCAACATAAATATTGCCTATACTATGGTCCCTAAGGAATAGTGATGTTTACTTGATATTTATTGCACAGAGGTGAAATACTTAAGAATCATTGGTGATTTTCACAATCAAAAGGTTACACAGAAGGTTACGATAACATTAGGCAAGTGGAGAAGAATGTGTGAGAAAAACTGAGTTCTAAGTCCTAAGATGACCTATGATTGTACACGAGGGTGGTGAATATGGAGCAGTGACTTGATGGATAAAAACCAGGCAAGTGGGGGCGAGGAGGCTGTTGAATATCGTGCAAAGGCTAAGGTGCCTGTGGGCCACACGAACCATGAACTAAACTCCTTATTAGACTTGCCACCAATACACATTTACATACAAGGAGGAGCTAGGACAGTAGCCCACAGACTTTTGCACGGACAACCATCAATAAGCAAGAGGCATGGCGCCGATAACGAAAAATTGCTGAAGATGATTAAGGCAAACTACTGATGGGCATGCCCACAGATTACACCACTCCAACATGCAGGTTTGACAACCATTTTAAGATCGTAATACCAGAAAGAAACTACTCGAAAAGGGCCCATCAATAAGGGCAAAGCTCGTCTGATATTGTGACAGCACGAAGAGGGTATATAGTTGGTTCATATTATGAAGCAAGGAATATATATGGGAAACCTAGATAAGGTGACGGAAATAATGACCTTAGAACACTGCGAGAAAGAAATGGAGAACAGGAAAACCACCAATAAGGCGGTGGTAATCTACTCCCATAACCATCAGACAGCACTAAAGGCAGTTAAGGTCAACAGTACAACATTCAGCAGTTGCTGCAAGACATTGCACGAGCCAGGTAGTCGAAACAAAGTGACTCTAACTTGGGTTCCGGGACACAAAGGCCACATACGCAATGAAAGAGTGGATGAAATAGCTAAAGTAGGCTCGTCGGGCTCTTTGGACCAGAACCCTTTCATGAGATGGCTAGGTGTATTAAGACATATTAAGACATCCGTTAGTCTCAGGATGGTGGAATATCTAACCAGGGCAATGCTCGCAGCTGACTTTCTAAGACAGAATAGAAAAATTGTCATCAGAATGATGGTAGGTTTTTATTGATCAAGTATTGTCGACTGAGTGGTCTTGCAGATGAAAGCCCATGCAAGTTCTGCCAAGAAGCAGAGGAAACTGCAACCCACGTTTTATGCTACTGTGAGTGTATCGTGAGGACGCGTTTCAAATGGGCGAAACCGATCACGTAGTTGCATACTACACTGAGGGGTCATTATCAAGGCTATAGAGTATAATCAGAAATACTAGATACTACTATCAAAACAGGGAGAGCCACAGAAGATCTTATAGGTCGCAGTTGGGAACAGGCCGCTCTAGAAATCTCCCAAAATGATCTAATCTAATCTAAGGCACAAAATATGTGTTCCTCAAGCGGTTAAGACTAAATTGTAATATTTTTTTTATAGTTATTTTATATTAAAGCCCCTAACAACACAGCTAATACTCGTATCTCCAGGTTCATATCATAAGGACCAGATTCGACCTCAAAATCCGCAACTTTTCAGTTAATTAAATAACAGTCCAAATTGCCAAAAAAGGCCCAAGGTAAGTGTTAAAATAATGCAAATATTCCCCTATCATTTTGTTTCCGAAATTTGGGAAGGCTTAATTGATGTAACTACCTTATTAGCTCCCCTGAATTATCCAGCCATGATATACTGGGGAAATCACGCTTATAAAAAAATTAAAGCTCATCAAATTTCTATTTTACGAAGAAAATATAGCATACTTATTACAATAACAAGGTACTACAGTTTTCAAACGAGGAGGTTTTTAGCATGAGGCGTTAGCCGAGTGCGGAAATCCTCTGAAGTTGAAAATATACTTTAACACGAATGTAAAATACACTACTTTTCCTGCGACCATGCTCTTAACGAAATGCAAAAAGCATTCTTATAAGAAATCGTGTCTGCCTGATCTGTCAAGTCAAAATTTCAAATCAAATATCTGCCATCTGTTCAAATAGTCTTGTTAAAAATACTTTTCAGCGCGTGTGATGAAATAAATTTTCAACACGTGTGTTATACGGCATTGTCTAGCCATGATTAGGGTGTTTAAGAATCTGTGCTTTTTTTCATTTTCATAAGTGGTCTTAGAAAAAATAAGCTACACCGTTTAAAAACTCTTAACAATGACCAGGCCAGTACCTAATATTAAATAAAACAGTCGATAATATAAAGAAACACAAATCCCTTCTACGGTAAGTACAGTAACAGTAATTACCTATATCTGATACGAACGTATTTTTTAAATTCTTAAACACCATATATCATTCAGACAACGAAATAATCCTGTTAGTGTTTTGAAAAGCTTTTTAAGCTACTTTTCAGTATAAACTGATCGCTATATCCACTTTTTACTTATTTCAATCAATTTTGAAAAATTTTCAAACAGAAACATTAAAATTAGCTACAAAATAATATGTGGTAAATTATGGTTTTTCATATTTTATTTTTTACCTGATGCAGATAAAAAGTTATGGATGATAAATGATAATAAACACTCCGTAATTTGAAGACTTTTGCAGACTAAAAACCGATCTAAAAAGATATTAATGCTCAACTAAAAAATAAAAATTGCGGAAGAAAAAAAATGAAAAATGTATTTTCTAAAAAAGTCAGAATACAAAATTTATAATTTGCACGATAAGTTATGACTGCTATAATAATATAAATTAATTATGCATAACAAATTTTCACTATTAAATTCAATTTTGCATGATTAATAAAACATTACATCCCTTCTACGGTACAGTAACAATAATTATATCTGATATGAACGTATTTTTTTAAATCTTAAACATCTTTAATCATCTAGACAATGAAATAACCCTGCTAGTGTTTTGAAAAACTTTTTAAGCTACTTTTCAGTATAAACTGATCGATAGTTAAAACTTTTCGTTTTAACTTAACCACTCTTTACCTTATTTCAATCGATGTTGACAAATCATCAATGAGAAAAATTAAAATTAGGGAGAAAATACGGGGTAAATTATTGTTTTTCATATTTTATCTTTTTACCTAATGCAGATAAAAAGTTATGCATGATAATAGACACTCTGTAATTTGAAGAATTTTGCTGATTAAAAACCAATCTAAAAAGATAAAAAAAAGCCAAATAAAAAAAATATGTAATTATTTTCTATTCCAAAAAAATCAGAATTTATAATAATATAAAGTAATTATGGTTTTCCATATTTTATTTTTAACCTGATGTAGATAAAAAGTTATGGATGATAATAAACAATGCGTAATTTGAAGAATTTTGCAGACCAAAAACCGATCTAAAAAGGTATTAATGTTGTGAAATGTATGTATTTTCTAAAAAAGTCAGATTAAAAAATTTATAGTTTGCGCGCTAAGTTATGGTCGCCATAATAATATAAATCAATTATGCATAACTGATTTTCACCATTAAATCAAATTTTGCATTATCTAATAATATCAAATGCCACAATCGCATACAAACAACTGCTTGCCGTACAGGGTTGTTATCTCGGTCGTTATGTTTAAAAGAAAATGTTTTAAACATCTGTTATAATCATGTTTAAAACAGGAAAATGAATAGTGTTTAAACAGATTTGCTTTAAACTGTTTAAAAGAGGAATATATAATATATGAAAATAATATAATAATAAAGGTAGTGTATCCGAAATATATGGGATGGGTATTTTTTAATTTCATATTCGATCGTAAAATTAAGTTGTTGCTTTTTCACGTTCATTTAAGATGTAATGTGCTTAATTAAATCGTACGTAAATATTTACCACCAAAAGATAAATTCACCGCAAGAATATACATAGAATATACCTCGGAAAATATCAAAATCAATTTTGAATATAAATGTAATTTTTGTGTAAGATTGTCTATTTAAAACTATACCTACTGAACAATTTCCAAACAACGATTAACTGCCAACGGGGAACCCCTGACTACCGTATAAGGAATCACTAAATTGTGAAGCATTTGCAGTTAGACCATCTATTAGATAAATATACCCATATTTCATTTGCGCTTGGTTTTCGGTGTTCGTAAATCGTTTAATATTCATTCATTATGTCTACGGATATGAATATTTATTTATAAAGAAAGGTATTTCATAATAATATGGTGCTGAAAAAGGAGAAAGGAAACCCCCTGCGCGATCGTGTGAACTTTTAATATTAAAGCCGCCCCCATTTACGCCCCCTTTTTCGATATATAATAAAATAGTAGTATAAGAAACACGGAAATCGCTAAAAAAGGTTAAACAGCTTAAGTTTCGTACTAGCTTTTACACTTTTACAATAAGCTATGCTATAATCTGATCAGCTTATGTTACTATTTAAAAAACAAAAAATATTGGAAACAAGAGAAACAAATGCTTATGTTTTTCTCCTAAAACACATGTTCAGTGTAAGCCTTTGAATTTTTTGGCGGGTAATTTAAAAATGCAAGGGAAAATAACGAAAACATGTTTGCACATCGTTGAGCACATTCTACACCATACAAACTAACCAAAACTAACCCGAAACTGATCCAAATCTAAATATCTCGAGTAGGGATGTGCCGAAACCGTCAATTCGGCATCGGTATTCGGCTGCTTCGGCCTATTTGTTTACTATTCCATTTTGGCCGAAGCAGATTCGTTCTAAGCCGACGTGGCAGAGACTTGTTGAACCGCGTCAAAATCAAAATCAAAATCAATTTTATTAATGTCAATATACAAGGCAGTACTTACACACGTCAGTAAAAAAGAAATACAATAACACTTATATACACCCAATATAAAGTCAGTAATTAAAAGATAAAATACAGTAACGTTTATAACATATTAAAATTAATTAAGTATAAAAAATACGGTTAAAATATTTATTTCAAAGATAGTTAAAATTTACAGTTTAAAAATTCCTTAAAAGAATAAAACGCATTACAAGTTAAAATTTGTTTGTAACTCCTTTAAAGCAATGGGCAAATGATTAAAAAACTTGATGCCCCAGTATCTAGGACCATCCTGACACCTTCCCACCCGACAGTATGCGGGGACTAAGTTGTTTTTGTGCCTAGTATTATGGCTGTGAACCTCACCATGCGCTCTGTAATCATTTTGGTTGGTTTTTATATACATTAAGCAGTCAAAGATATATTGAGATGGCAATGTTAGTATTGCAAGTTCTCTGAAGGCCTCTCGACAGTTTCCTCTAAAACCCATGCCAAACACAACACGCACAGCTCTCCTCTGCAAATTCGGCTAGCACGGGGCGCATGTCCCCAAACCAGTAGAGCATAGGACATTATGGAATGAAAGAGGGAAATATATGCTACCCTCATAACAGAGAGTCACATTATCAGAAAAATGTCTCAACCCAAATAGACCTCCCCTAAGTTTTTTTGCAGTTTGTTCAATGTGATCTAACCACCTTAGCTCGGGGTCAACATAGATTCCCAGAAACTTCACAGTAGCAGTCTGCTCTTCATATTGCCTATATTTCGTAAAGAATATATAACTTGCTTAGTCTTATCCTGATTAAGAAGTAGGCCATTTGCGTCAAACCAGTCCTTTGCCTCCGACTGTGCAACCCCCAAACCTCTCAGAGCTTCACCCATTGTTCCCGCTGAGAAAGAGAGAGTTGTGTCATCCGCGAAGAGTGTGTAGTTGACATTATTTAAATCACCAAGAGGCAGATCATTTATAAAAATTAAAACAAGTATTGGTTCCAATACAGAGCCCTGAGGTACTCCAATTGTAACCTTACCCTCCTCACAGCTTGAATCCAGTCTGCAAGATATGATTTTAGTAGGGATTCACTATTGGCAGAAAAGTTGTAGAACTGCAACTTGTTTAAGAGAAGATCATGGGCCACACAGTCAAAAGCTTTGCTCAGGTCACAAAACATGCATTATATTGTATTGTCGCAAGTGCTTTCCGGGTGATATTCGTTATTCCTGTTCTTATTTCAAGTTTTAAGTAGTATATATAAGAAGATGAATAACATGTGGAAATATTATTTATTATGAGAAGGTAATAAATATGCAAATTATAATAATATACATGTGAAATTTCTCGGAGTGATCTTTGTAAAAATGCTACTACAACATCTAGGATTAACTATTTAAACAGAAAATTCTTAGAAGAATATAAGAGATTCCAAGGGGAAAGTTTAAGCAAAAGGTCAAACCAGCCAATAATTGGCGAAGCTCTACAATCTGTTCAAAATGGGGAATTGACGACCAGCGCGCGAAGTCAGCTCATTATGTGATAGGCAAAATGGCAGCTTTGGATAACTTACCATTCTCCATTGTCACAAACCAAGGTTTCAAGAGGTTAATGACCAAACTTGTTACTCAATATACACTTCTTAAATGAAAGTGGGAAGATAATAATTCCTGACATTTATAAGGCTTAGTGATAGTAATTACAAAAAATTTGCAAGTATCTGTTTTGTGGACATGTTCACATACAAATGGCAGTTTTATTAGTTTTGAGGGCCATTGGTTTGCCTTTGATTGCAGCAAAAAACATGAGATGTTAAACTATAACATAAAAATATGTTATTTGATATGTTACATATGTGAGGTGTAAAAATTTCTCAGATTCATTTATTGTTACAAGATATTGGTGCTAAGATTGTAAAGCGTCGCGTAACGATGCGGGAATGCCCAGTGTATCATGTTTTATTCACACTATCCAATTAGCCATAACTGAAGCTATTGGCAGCCACAGATCCTTTTCAGATTTAATAGCAACCAGCAAAAAAATTGTGGGGCATTTCAACCATTCATCTGCTGCATGTTCCAAGTTAAAAGAAATTCAGACAGAGTTAAATGTGACTGTTACTAAATTAATTCAAGATCTCTCAACTAGGTGGAATTCTTCCTATTTTATGATCAAAATAATACATGAGCAAAAAAGACGTTTAAATATCTAAGCAGCAGATAACAATTTGAATAATTTAACAGCAAATTGCAATTATTCGAAGAGATTACCAGGAAAATGAGCTCAAATGAAGCTTTTAAATCCGAAGTCCTGCCAACGATTGTTACTTTAAATAATATTGTCACGACTAACAACCATCCGAACGTTTTTGTGCTACCCTATAGAA
>MU183069.1:74900-90317 GCA_016904865.1 Pissodes strobi | reverse complement strand
TTAGGCATAAATTAGGTTTCTGCATACAAATGAACTAGAATCTCTTTAACTATAACCGCATAATTTAAGGTATTTTATTTAAGTCATTACTGGCTGTGGTTAGTGAGTCTCCAGGCAATGACAGGGGCACGGATCCCTTTGGTGTACCGTGCGTTCAATTTATCTTGATAACATTTTGATTCGCTGTTACTTTTTTTGTTTTTAAAAATATGAAGATAAATAACAAAACAAAATGTATGGTTGGTAGCCAAGTTTTTTTTTAAGTTATACATAAAACAAAACACTAACAATATTCTGACATGTAAGCTTACTTTATATATTTTTGAATGGAACTACCACATTTTTGGACTCTCTGGAGAAATCTAAACACATTTCGTGTATAATATCCTATACCTATCTTTAGCCGTTTACGAAATATTGACAGTTGAAAGTCGGGGATTTTGACACTTTGACAGGCTCTAAAATCTAAATCGCACGAGATCAAAGAAAACGGTTTGCACATTCCTATCTTAGATTTTCATAAGCTATCGAATGACAGTAACTTTGAATTTAACCAGAGGTTTAAAGGTTCCGGTTAATTTTATATAACAAAATGATATAAATATAAAAGAAATGTAAAATAGCTTAATTGGAAACAAATAATAACTTGATATATGCTCACAAATATAGAACTAGATCATATCTGAAGTAACAATATAACATAACAAATGATTACGAAAGATCCAAAATTAATTTCAACAAATTAATGATAAACGCAATATGCATTATCGTCACATCATACTAGTACTTAAGAGTTAGCAGTATAATACCTATTGCTACTAAACCTTGTGCGCGTCTACCATGGTATACGTGTCGCAGTTATACATAAATAAATCTTAACGAATCAGTAATGAAGTACCATTGCGTAAAATTATTATAATCAGATAGTTCATCAGTCAGAACGACAATATTTATCAATTACCACGATATATATTAAATTGTACGAATAGGGAAATATGATATTGAAAAAGCTATGAGCATTACCAGAGGTATGCAATCTAATAAAACGCTGAAAACACTAAAACACGCAAATAACATTATGTGGAAGATCACAAGCGTTCTAGAAGCACACCGAATCTGTCTTAACCTACACACTTATCTTATCTGGTTTCTGCCGATATCAACTCCGGCCTTCTGAACGTAGGCTGATGCTAGGCGCCTTAGAACCCATAAACTCTCAGTAGCAATTTAAGGTAGTGCCCAAGTGCACATTCAGTATTTCTGGTTGCAGTCGATATCAAATTAAAACAACAAATTGAACTGGCTGACCGGTAGCTACTTTAAAAAACCCTAGCTACGTAGGGTTTTTGGTGGTGATGACAAATTGGGGCAAGGCTCTCTCCTACAGGCACCCCTAGAGAAAGGAAATGGCGTATTTTGTTCCGGAATCTTTTGCAAGGTGCTAGTTACCAAAAAGAAATCTTGACTTCAGACAAAATGCAACAAATCCACAGTCAAGTAATTTTTTCCACCAAACTGGTAACTATGCCAACTTCTCTAGCCCGAAATAAGATTATCCCCGTAAGGGCGAATTAGAAATTCTTAAACTTTTAAACAAGCTTACGCACTACCTCCTCTTTGGACGGTTTACCAAGAAAGAGCACGAGGTCAAGTCAAGATCGTCCACCTCGAACGTCAAGGTTCAATGTTTAATGGCCAGAAAAAATTCGACCAATAGGCCAGCTTTACATTGTCCTACGACAACATGCAAAATAGAACAAAAGATAGTTTCCACCAAATGTAATAACATCTTCAATATGCATTAAAATGTACTTAAGCCTGTATGATCTTATGTATTGCTGGCAGGATAAAGAAAACCGACGATAAAGGCATTATCCGCAATGACCAATCAAACAGAAACCACCTCATACCTGCTCGCGGCCATTTTAAACCCCTGACTTCAAAAACCCTAAACGCATAATAATTCAGGCCTAAACGTACCTTTAACAACACGGATCGTGTTGCCAAATTTAGGGAACACAACGCAACCACTAAATCAGCTTGCCTGCTTACATCAAGCGAAAGATCAGACAGCCGTTTAACATGAAACTGATGGTAGCCCATCAATAAATTATGATGTGTCATGTTGGCTTGGTCCGCAAATACATCAAAATAGCACGAGGATCGCTAGAGAAACATGTACACTTGGCTGTTGCCAAAGGTACCGCTCAAGTTAGACAACAAACAATTATTGTCAAAGTCAGCTGTCTCATCTGAAGTCTGAAGGTTATCATATCAGAAATAAACATTGACTGAATTTTTAACTTTTCCTATTAAATGTTGAAACAAATCCAGGAAAATAACCGACAAACTCCGAAACCAATATTTCTGAAATCCATGAGATTGTTTTAATGTATATTATCATCGAGAAGGTGATTATTCGGGAAGGTAAGGAATTATTGAATGTTTTGAAATGCACTGCTATAAATGCCTATAACTTTGAAGGTTTTCTCGATAGCGATGGCCAGAATACAGTACGCTTTATTGATTGATTGTGCTAAGCCAGTGAAAATGTTCATAAAGCCCGATCGATCCTATCAAACAGCCCGAGAAAATCAATTTACGTATACGACTACAGAACTCTCAATTTTCCCTGGAACAGCTCGATAAAAGGCTAGGGTCATACGATAACCATGCAGATATCTAAACGAGTAAGTAGTATTATATTTAGCTTGACGGACTAGCATAATATATGTAGGATTAAAGGTGAAATAACTGACTTTATTTGACCTCTATCTGTTACATGTTTTCATACTAAATTGACATGTAACAACTTGTGCTAGGTTTGAGCTGGGTCATGGCGCAATTTATTTTCAAAAATGTTTGAAAACTCCCGGAGATATAGCAACCCGTTTTTTTTAAAGAAACCAAACCCTATCATAAATACTAACTATAAACGAAAAAGAAAAAAACTGGTAAAACATTAATTCTTCCTAGCTTTCTTCAATATAGATTTGAACAATTAATCCATTAAAAAACTACCCTAATTTTGTCCCAAACACAATTATTTTATTCTTTTAAATCCTACAAGTATAGGTCTCTACAAGTATTGGCTACGTGCAGCTGGTGGGTGGGGACGCGGTGAACGATCGTGGGCGCCAGTGGCAAAGGCTTCAACTTTAATGATCACATCTTATGTAATATCATTCTTGAAACACGGGAGCTCGCAAATGTTGGATTATTCGACGTAAAAATACATAAAAAACACCTAAAACTTCAATAATGCGAAATTAATATCATGAAATAAAAGTATTTTTTATGTAGCTGCTTGTCGCTTGAAAAATCTGTCTACTTACCACAAAAATTATACGCATGTCGATGCTAAAAGAAAAATTTTACCTGGAAATTTGCCATAATATTCAGCAGATATTGCCTCCAATCACCAACAAATTAGCAAATTATTTGAACTTGATCTATTTCTCCGGATTCAAACCGTCTCAACGACTTTTCAAGTACGTAAAGTAAATCTACATATTTTAAGCTAAACGTCAAAATATTGGAAGACGTATTTAATTTCCCAAACCTCCTTAGTGTAGTAGTCAAATTACCGAAATTAAAAAAAAAACAGTTTGGTATTTTCAATCGGATCGGTGCAACTTTAAGGTATGTTCTGCTCATATTATCTCCCTGTTTAATGCACGGAAGTTTGGTTGCTCTAGATTACTCGGATACTCGGTTTTGCAGTAATAAAATATTAAGTGGTGACGTCTCGTGTCAAAAGTCGAAATGACAAAAAGTTTAATTTCAACTAGCTCACCCTGTATAAAAGGCATCGTCATTTACAAAGTGTCTTCTAATACAGTTTTTGACGTAGATTCTCGTCCAGTACCTGGCTTTTCAAAAAAAAAAATGCTTTTCGACAAAAAAAAGATAAAAACCATAACTGTTTTGACTCAGATTATATCGATGCTTTTACATTTTCCCTGAAAATGGTATTTTCCCGACATTTTAGCATTTAGAGAGATTTTCGCCTAGAAATTTCCTATTGAACTATAGTCCCAGTTTTTCGATCCTCACGAGTTTTTCGGCTTTAAAACGACCCAAAGTAACTTCTTATTGTATTTGGTACTATATAAAAGTGGTACTGGGTGCGCCGAGTACTGACGCAGATGTCGGATGAATGTTGCACTAGCGAATAAGCCTCGAAATAGGCATATCAAACACAACCTAAATTCTGGCAAAACGAAACAAGAGCTTTGGTCGCGGTCTTGTCCTGGTTTTAAAAACAAGACCAAAATTGGTCTTGTCTTGCTGAATCGATGGTCTCGTACATCCATTTAATCAAAGGTTCTTATAGTAACTCAATGGTTAAGGGTGTTAAGCTATATTTTTGTCTCTTAAAGAACCAATAACTGTATAAATAGTTTTTTCTGCACATATATTTCGAACCGAAGAGATAAGTAGTTACCATTTACCATGACACCTGTATCCCTTAAAATAAATATCGTGTTCCATCAAAAATTGCTTATTCGGAGATTATTGATAAAAATATACAGGAAAACTAAAATCTCTTATTCACCCATTTGCTAAATTTTGGGCGTATAGGCCTAATAGATTCATATATACAGCTGTGTACTCACGACAGGTGGATAGATAACCTACTTGCCCAATAACGGTCTAAGATCCTAAAAACACTATGGGAAATATTTTCCTGTTCAATAATTAGGAATATGGCCATAAAAATGATAAGACAATTTATGGCGTTGCAGTAAACTCTTGACGAATGAGAAGCGCAAAAACGAAGATAAAACAACCCAACAGGTTTTAAATAACTATTATTTTGACCTATGAAGTCATTTGTTAATAGCCACGCTGAGGTACAGAAATATAACTATTAATTTTTCAAATAGCCTCACACTATTAAGATTCAAACGAAGCAGCACGCAGTCTGTTTTTATTGTTTAACAACCTGACTTCCGCGCATTTATTAACGTAAAGCCTAATTAATTCCATAAATTCGTTTTAATTAAAACTTTACGTTTGATAAAGAGAATCAGTGATTTTTTTTATCGGCGTAAATTTGCATACATGACACTATAATTACTGAAAGCAAGTAAATAATGGATCAACTCCCCGAAGACTTAAAAACCTACAACCGAACGCATTAAGTGATTTCTTCCACTCGTCTGGTAGGTTATCGCCACTAGTAGATATACTCGGTTCGGCTTAGATTGAACATCACCACTTGCTTTTATCTGCGTAAATTTGCATAAGACAAAGACTCAAATTACCGAAAGTAATTTGAGTGTTTGTTGTTACTTTCGCAACACTATAATCATAATACACTGCAAAAAATTGGGGTAAAATTTCTTAGCAAATTCTAACTTCTCCGTTAGTTTTAACGAACTTTTCATACCAATTTACCGAAAAAAATTTCTTTTGTAGTAAAATCACATTTAGAAAAGGGGTTTTAACCAATTACTGTAATGTTACAGAAATATTTTACCGAAACAAGGTAATGTGATGGATGAATATGTTCAAATGAAATAGGTAAGTTTCCTAAATTGGGTAGTAATTTCCCAATATGTTGGGAAAATTCCATTCATATTACTGGAATTAATTCGCCCCACTATAAACTAACCCCATCAGAGTCATCAGCCGACAAGCCGAAGTGCCGAAGGTCACGTCCCGCCTGTTCGCATGAATTTTTTTTCTTATAGAAATTAGTTGCCTACACCTACATCTTTATTATTGAGCATTTTTTCGCGAGATTAATCCGGCATAAACGGTTTAGGTTTTGAGCATAATCTAACGTTTTCGCGACATAACCGAAAGTAGGGGAAATGTTGATGACGTCATCGTTAGGTTAGCCAAGCATAATCTGGTCTGGAGCAGGTTTTGCTTGGGTTATGTCATTTGCATCAAACTAAAACTAGCGTTTTGGCCAGCAAAACCGAAGTAACTCCAGTGTATCATATATTTATGTTGGTGGGGATAGGTATATGACGTATAAAGGTTAATTCATCATAAATTAGCATAAGCTAACCCCATAGCTAAACCCAATACGCGAAAAATCCCTTATTATTTGTGGATCGTGAAGTGTGATCGATTGTGTTTTTGTGCTAAAAGAAAATTGGAGCAAGTATCTTAAAAGAGATCCTGTTTATGACAAACGAAATGTTTCTGTTCGTGTGTTATGCCATTTTTAAATGGTTGCCATTTTTAATATTCCTGATTAGACCTATAATATGCTTAGATACCTATAAACTGTATCCTCTGATTGTTTACAAGATAGGGAAGTAACAGTTGTTGTTACTTGAAGGAAATGTGCATTAGACGTTCTCAAATTATTATAGACAGAGACCAACAAACACATGAGAGAACAACTCTGTAAAATAAGTAATACTTATGAGAATAAATATCTTTGAGATAGTAAGAAAACTATGAAATTCTTATCACGTAAAGTATAGGTCTAGATATGTAGAAGAAAAGACATGAAAATTTAAATAAAATAATGCCATTTTTATTCAGACAGTATAGTACTTATAGTACATTAGTATCTTTCTTAGTAACTGCAAATTAAGCTAAGCATAAAGTTGAAATTTATTTCTTTTGTATGTCCATGTTTTTGATGCCGCTTGCACATAACACTCACAATTTCGTAATTTCAGAGGTTATTTATTTAAGCAAAAACTTTTATCAAAAGTCACTTTTTTTTTTTTTTTTGATACCTAAATATGAAAATTATGAATTCACTTTTCTAAAAAAATCAATGTTTATTTACCCAGTTTGTAAGGATTTGAAAGTTTTTTTTTCGGGTTTTAGAATATATTTTTTTATATATTTGTACCTAAACAATGTTATCCCACCAGACATATTCTGCTTAGCTTTGTTACCCTATATTTTTATGTTTACCATTTTTATTTTTCCTGTCAATGTTTAAAAATGTTATTTTTCAGTTACACATTGTAAAAAAAAATAAACAGAATTGGAGCAAGTGGATTGTTGCAACAAGTTTCGTTTCGTATTTTAAGTTTTTTCAGATTAACCTGATCGTTTTGTTAGCCATATTTTTCTGTGATTATAGTAATTATTTTAATGTTGCTATTCTCAGTTGTTCTACAATGTTATTTTCATTCATATACAGAGCGGTCAAAATTTTTGCTACAAATGGAAAACATTTTTATCTCTCATCTTTCACATTTTACTCTTGATAAAAGTTGGTACTTAATACAAAACCTCTCAATTTAATTTCTTTCCGATTCTTTCTTAACAAAGTCGTAAATTAAAATGGCTCAGTTAAGAGTAAAGTAGCCGTATTTTCCAAAAATAAAATATTTTATTGGGAAATGTTTCTTAGAATCTTATAGAAACCTTAAATTTAAAATATATTTCCTAATTTTGTGTAATCGAAGGGGGTATCTTCGAGCACGGTCCTGACTATCTTGTATTTTTACAGTACGCAGCTTACATTAAGCTATATAAAATCAAAAATATTATTTTATATAATATTTGATGTAATATTTTAATATCCAAAAATGTTAGATTTTATTTTGTTTTAAAAAAGTATGAAATATATATATGGGAAATCAAGTGGGAAACGTTTTCATTATTGGTTTCTCAGAATTTTTCATCTTGATAAAGGTTAGTGCCTGAAGAAAAATTAATTAATAAGCCTACGCGTGTTATAAGGCATAAAGAAATATTTTAAAGTAATAGGTACTCCACAGCAAAAGTATGTTATAATTAAATCAAACTGCTCTAACACTGATTTTCTCTTAAGATTTTGTTGTGCTCAACTATATTCATTAACAAAACAAAATTTCCACCAGGGCTCTTTAAACGTTTTTTGGTAGGTAAATCGCATTATTTTAAACACGGAAAGACCTAAAGCATAAACTTTCTTTTCTTAAGTTCGGCCCTGCCTTCGCTTTTTGGCTGACAGTTGGAAATTTTCTAGTGCGCGTGCCCAGAAGGGTTGGACTCTGTTTACGCTTGGAACACGTAAATTAGTCATTGCGGATCTAAAAGTGAGCTATCTATGCCCCCAACGCGGTTATGACAATAAATACTTGTTGGGCGATTTTAACTACATGTCATTAAAAGCCCGTAGAACAAAACGATGTCTGTACACTTTTTGGGATTTTGATGGGTACCTAGTACCGATGCCCCTGATTGCCCTTTGCAATATCAGTCTAGGTAAGACATAGGAAGGTCTTCTATCTGTACCTCCCTATCAAAACAGCTCCGAATTTGCTGATGAGATAACTCAAGTTATCCTAGCTGGTATGGAAGCTTTCATCCCCTCTTCTATGAAACGTATCTCAAACAGTAAACGATGTATAGAGCTAGGCACCCAAACACTTGCTTGATATATTAGATTCCATACAGAGGAGAGCAGTCAGTCTTATGGATGACCCAGAATTGACCTTGATAACCTTGAACATCGTAGAAACGTGGCGGACCTATCTCTTTACCATCGAACGAGCTGGTACTTATGATTCCGTTGTGCCAAACAGAAATACCCGTCAGACACAAGCTGCTTATCAACATACGATTCAGTTGCGAACACTTAGGACGTCGCTGTTACAGGACTCCTTTGTCTGGAAGACTTACTCGCTCTGGAATGGACTTTCAAGTATCATTTTTCCCGGAAATTACAACTTACAGCGCTTCAAGTTCAACGTCCACCGTTTTCTCCGCACATGTACCGCTCGTTGAGTGTGTGTGTGTGCCGAATATAAAAAAATCGAAGTAAGTTCTAATTTTTGTAATAAGTTAGGATAGTATATCTGTAATTCGCTACAACTGCTATTCATACTGTGGATGAATAAATAATAAATAAATAAACCTTTTTAAAATTACAAGGTCACATCATTTAGATGCGTTTCAAGTAAATTCATTAACTGTCGGATTACAACATTATAGCGTTAAAAGCAAACCAAATTATTTTGGAAAGCAAGATTAACATTATGTCTTCATTAATGCTCGTTAACTATCGCTATAATCCAACATGAGAAATAACACTTTAATTATAATCATTAAACCTTTTCACATTTAGCTTAAATAAACTATCAATCAATCTATAAAACCATTTGAATTTTAGTATGTAATGTAGGAAATTGTTAATTAAGATATCTAAATTTTAATAATGAATGTTAAATAAGAAAAACTGGAAACAGCTATAGGCAAAATGGTCACATATTATCCGAATTCTGGATGTTTATTTATAATATCCTAAACTTCTTTTTAGTGCTATTTTTAGGATTTTCAGCTTTGCAAAGTAGACGAGTGCTATTTTATCCCTGGAGCTGAAGCAGTCCATGTCCTAAGTAGCAAAAAGAACCACCTAAGAACGAATCATCTAGGCAATATATAGAACACCTTTACAACTACAAGTTTTTTTTCCTTATTTTTGGGGCGATCACTTCACGCAAATTACCAAGTCTGGCTTGCCTTAAGCCTGCAGTATCTGCCTTTGCAGCCAAGTTAGATCTGCCAAAAGCGTCGAAAGTTCCCAATTTTGCCTAACAGGTGTGTGACGTTCCCTGCGCCAACCAACAAACCATAAAACATTATATTCTACTATAGCATATCTATAAAAAAAAATCGTAAGGCAAGTAGTACTTAAATCCGACAGCCAATAACAACCATTTAACGATTAACTAGTTAGCGCATACCTTAAAGCTAAAAGGCAAAATTGTTGGAAAGTGGACTAATTGTGCAAAAATGTATGACAAAATTGTGGGTGGGACAAGCAAACACAACTACACGCCAATAGGTAAAGGCATGTTAAGTCGAAGTTTTATGTACTTAAAACTGCTTATATAGTATTTAATCATCCACTAAGCCCCGGCCAAACTGATATAATTTATTACGTGAAATCTAATTAGTGCTAATATTATAATCATTGTTTTTGTGCATAATTATTGGCGAGCACTAGACCGTTTTTCAGAAGTCAGTTTTCGCACGAACACAATTTCTCCCCTTAAGATAATAGATGCCAGTGATTTCAAGAAAGGATCCTCAATAATAAATATTATCAACTATTTTTAGATTTCTGTATTAAATCGCATTTCTTTGAACATATTCGACCCGGAGTGGCCAAATCCTTTAAAATATGGCGTTTCTTCAAAATGTTTTATTAATTTATATATTCTAGCCTAAACTAATCTTCTAGCTGAATTAAGTTAAACTTTCGAAAACTATTGTTTAAAAATATCAAGCCTCTTGTTAGTTAGAGATAAATGAGGAACCTAATTAAGCACTTTTCAAATAATAAACAATATACTAGTATTAAGTATTTGATGATATATCGACACACTCTACTATAACACAATAAGCAAACAAAGTAAAATAACAAACTAAATATATTTTATAACAACCTGACTTAGTAGGAAATTGGCAGCTATGGTGATCGAATTCAATTTTTAGGCAACAAAAATTCAATACTAATACAGAAAAAAAAACTCAAACAGAAAACATGGTTCTCAGTAAACATTTACGGTCCCTACGAAGAACACACCTTCGAACTGTCAGCTCATAAACTAGCTTTAGATATAACATCCTACATTCTAGATTTCAAATATTCAATTATTTAAGCTAAGCATGAAATGCTTTGTCAAAAAATGCTATCAGAAATCGTCTTCAAGACTCAGAAGTTTATACTGCGAGACAATAAGCTTGTACTGCAAGATAGAAACATTATCAGCAGTGCACAAAATGTATAACAATAACTGAAATCAATCAATCCAGATCCAGATACTATACTAATTAAGCTTAAGAATGGTACACGAGTAACAAATTGTACCAGCATCAAAAATGGTATTCAGAAGATATTCAGAAGCTAAGATCACAGCATGGACACAATCCAAAAGATTCTGCAATGCCTGAGAAGCGACGAGGCCTAATGCTACTCTCAATCATCAACAATATCAATATTAAACAATAGCACAAACAAGTATCAAATTAATATTATCCAGTCCTAAAAGGAATTCATAAACACATTAGACAGATAACCACCAGATTTATAACGCTTCTCCCGCTCTGCCAGTAAATTTTTTATAAAACCAACTTCCCAAACTAACCCTTCCGCCCCAATACACAAACCCGCTCAGTCTTTGAGATGTACACTGAAAGTATGAAAGAGTTTCGAAAGTGCAATCTGATTGAGTGTTAAAGCTGATGCGTATATTTTTATGTAGAAGAAAAGCCGTCTCCGGGATAAATATAGAAGACCGTGTCAGGAAAGAATTTGCCAAAAACATGGCTCAACAAGGCACAAATAGTGAATTGAACAAAAACTGAGAGCACATCTCCCAGAACGCTGCAAAATACATAGGATGGGACTCAATGAGAACATAATTGGCATATTTAGTCACCCTAAATTTAAGTGATTTTGCAATCACTCTAACAGCAAAACAGTTAGATGGCAGCTTATTTATTATAGAAGAGATACGGATTTCAGATTTTAATTGCATGTCAATTGTCTAACCCAACTTTGCTAATGTCGTTTTGTTATGCGGACTAATAGCATCCAAATTACATTTGAAAGTTAAAATATTGGTCGTAGAAATATTAAATGTCAACCTGTTAGACTCGCACAGTGACTTCATCAGAATTAAGCGTTATTCAATAGTAGCCTATCAGGATCTGAATCATATTATTTTGCCCTTAATTGTGACCTGCAGAAGATTGATGTAAATAACAAACAATATTGGCCCAAGGACGGAACTCTGGGGCACCCCCACGTCAACTTGTGGTCTACTAGACTCAGCGTTCTATTCGACAGGTATGAGCGAAACTAGTTAAGTGCAACTCCACTGAAACCATACACTTGAAGTTTCTGCAGCAGTATTCTGTGACTCACACAATCAAAGACTTTGGATAAGTCACAGAAGATTGCCTGCCGCTGCATATAAAGACATTCAAGAAAAATTAGCATCACTGGTTCCCACTCCAGCCTGGAAGTCAGACTGTTGAATATTTGGAACATTATCCTTTTTAAGAAGGTACATGATTCGTGTTTTACCAATCTCCCTATCCTTGAACAAAGGGACAATTAAGGCGTCCTTGAGCGAGTCTGGAAAAAATCGGAAGAAAAGAAGAAGTTTACTATCTCAGCCAGAGTGGAAAGAGTTTTCAGTGGCATCGTCATGAGCACTCTCAATGACAGTCCAGCCCATCCAGAATAATCCTTGTTTCTCATGTTTTATAAAGCAATATTTATTTCAGTCGAGTGTGTTGCCCTAAGGAAACATGTCAGGAACCTGAACCTTGCTCAAGCGTGATTCCGGATTGGCATCGGATAACGGCAAATTTTCGGAGACTCAAATATATACCTTAATAAAAACTGTTGAGCGACTAAGCGTCAAAGTGTCAGAGACAAGAGCCTTCCCATGTCCACCACCATATTAGGTATACTACTTTGGTATTGGATTCTACACAATTTCGACTATCCGTTGCTTGATCGCGAAGCTATTTGGGAAGATGATTCCCAGGATAAGAAAATAGTATTTTAGGATAAGAGAGAATATAGGTAATATGGTTAAGATAATTATTGGCCTCCACGCTCACCTGATCTGATGGCTCCGAATGTTTTCTTTTTGTTTTTTTTTGTAAAAACATTTACAATTTACATGAGAACTCCTGCAACTCATCATACAGCTATTTGCGGAAATAAAACCAATTCACGTTTTCAAACCCGTCAGAAAAAGGCGCTAAAAATGGATTAACCAACAAATGAAAGCCATTTGATTATATTCCTTAAATTTTTTAAACATGGTAATGCTTTATAGTTTATATTATTGTTTTAAATACTTTTTTAGTAAATTTAAATTTCTCAGACATGATGTGAACTCATACAATATATATACTAAGTCAGAACTGGAGGATTGCCGACACAAATGTTGTGAATTGCTTTGGAAATTGTATTTCTCCATATTTCGCGATTACATGTCAATTTCGTTGCACCTGCTAGTAGGTATTTAGTAATTGTTTTGTCGCATCCACTTAGCGTGTAGGAGAACGTCCACGACGTCGTCCTCTCGGGGCATGACCTTCTGGGCAATACGTTTTCCATATACTTCTATGGATATGGCCGAAGAACGTCAGAATACGATTTCCGAGTTCACTCAGTACAGAAACGTTACTTCGGTGGGCTTTATAAATAACTCTTAGCAGTCTTCTCCAAGCTCACATTTCAAAAGCTTTTATGCGGTGACGATTTGTCCTTCTAACAGTCGAAGGTTCAAAGCCATATATGAATATTGAAAAGACAAGAGACCAGCAACAATTTGGTGGCTTTGGTGATGTTTTTATCAAGTCATATTTTAGTCAGTTTGGTCATGGCTGACCGCGCTTGTTGAATGCGCCGACGGATTCCAATCTCACAGCCACCTGAGGTATCGACTGAAGAACCAAGGTATACAAAACTAGCTGACAACGACCTACTATTGTTATTTTAAGATGATTGTCATGCTCCCTGTCCACGATCATAACCTTTGGTCTTTTTGTAGTTGATAGTAAGACCAAGTAATGGTGCTCTTGAGAGAAGCCATTGCACTCTTGCAGATTACCTAAAACACTATACTATGTTGTGCTAGGATGTTACGGAGAGTTAAGAATTCGCCTTGAGAAGCAGCAATAAGAGTCGAATCTTTGACAAACCTTAAGTTGGATATCCTAACTTCACCAATAATCACACCACCCCGCCATCCATCCAGCATCTTCGCCATCACAAACTCACAATAGATGTTGAACAACATCGGCGACAATACATACCACTGGCAAACTATTGTGGTCCGACCAGACATGTTACCGTCAATTCTCACTCGGGCTGTGTTAAAGCTGTTGTATTAGAACTATTAGGTTGTAAGGAACTCCCAAAGATCGAATTTCCCAAAGATTAGTCCACTTTACCTTATCAAATGGCTTAGAGTAGTCCACGAAGCAGATATAGGTTGGGAAATAATGCTCCCTTGCCTGTGAAGTTCAAGACCTGTTCGCGCGCACCACGTCCCTTAACGAAAGCTGCTCTGGAGATATTTGCCAGTCGATAAAATCCTCCAGACAAAATTTCAAAAATATAGCATATTCTTGCTTGAAGAGTAGACGATAGTTAACTGGGTCTATAAAAACTGAAGTGCTCCATTCGACTGGCCCAGGACCGGGAGACAAAAAAATTCTGACAAATACGATGTAAAAGATGTAGACCGTCATCAACCAAATATTTTAACGTTTCAGCGGAAATCGCATTAATGCCTGTGGCTTTACCGGTTTTCAATTTATTAACGGCATCGGCATCTTCCACTTCTGAAAAAAGGATATCCGGCTGACGCTCATGCATAAGTTCTAAAGGGAGCTGGGAAGTTACCTTCAGAGTAAAGGCTCACAATATATAATAATTTCCTGCAAAGTGATGGTCCATCGATATTCTCAACTGGCCAAGTTTTGGGTTTAAAGCCACGATTGAGCCATTTTATCTTTAGAAACATCTCCCTTGGATGCTTCGTATTAGCATTTCCCTGCATAATTCTTGACTGGAGAAGTTTTTATCCTGGCGGCAGAGTCTTTGGATTTCACGTGTTAAGGATATGTTGGCATGGGGAACTAATTATATTACCTATAAAGTTATGTTTGATAACTCGTTAATCTCAAACCTGACCTCGTAGTAGCTTCGACAACGGAATTACAGTTTTCCATATCCTTGAAACATAAGATCGACAACTTTGAATCATATCTTCCAAACGATCTGATATTTTTAAGATCTGTCGCCACAATGTTTCGTTTCTTTAAAAAATATCGCATGTACTAAAACTATACGTTTAGAACGATAATTAAATAGACTAGCTTTTCGAATAAATCATACATAGTGTCTTATGCAAAATAAAGAAGCGATAACCTTTAACCAGGCCGTTTGGCAAAATTTAGTTCTGCGTGAAAAATGTAGGTAAAAAATACAAAAAATATTTCCATTCCATAGCCTTAATAATAATAAAATTATTGAGTAATTTAACCCAAGCTTTTGAACGCGGAATATTTTTAATTACTGTCCGAGGATCTGATTTTACAATGCTCAGTTGCTCCAAAAAATACGACATAAAGCTTATATATAATTTTAATAGTTACCAAGATACCCAAACAGCGTTGAAAATGGGGCACCCTATACAAACCACTAAAACATAAGCAAAAAAAGTTAAGAGAGTAAATTATAATTTACAGATGAACGAAAAAGCTGCTTCGTTACTTGGCCAAAGATAAAAATTGAAGGCTATACTTTTGACTATAATTATCCTGCAGAGGATTAAACAGTAAAAAACCAGATTCAGAGATGATTAGTCTCAAAATTGAGACACAAGGAACAGTTATAAATTATGGAACTGTATCCACTCAAAGACCGACAAAACCATGCGAAAACTGCTCGGTATTCAATTGTTA
>MU183069.1:58243-69900 GCA_016904865.1 Pissodes strobi | reverse complement strand
CAAACCATTGTTCTGTCCTCTTTGGTGCCCCCCGAAGAGTGCCATCGCCATTGTTAGATTCTCATGTGAGCATGATGATGGCATCCTCATCAAGGAAAGTGCATCTAGGAGCAGCGTCAAAGCTGGGCAAGTCGTTAATGTAACCTAGAAAGAGCAGTAGATCCAACACGTATCCCTGCGGAACGACCTACAAGACACATTCACTCTTTAAGGGCACCCCCGCCTCCACCTTTACACTCTGCGACCTTCCAGTAAGATAGCTATAAATAAGTAAAATGCTATTCTGGGTTAAGTTATAGTGTTGTAGTTTCTTCAACAGTATCGCATGGGAGACACAGTCAAAAGCCTTGCTGAGATCACAAACTGTGGCAGAAGAATACCCAGTCTTCAAAAGGTTCTTCCAAACTGGATCTCTGTGAATAATTTGTGCCTCTCGAAAAAAATTGGCGATCATTGGGATGATGCGCCTTTCAACATGTTTTGAAACTATATGGAAAAAAATGGATAATTATAATTTGTATCTCATTTCTTAAATATGGGATATGGGAGTAATCAATGCAATCTTTAGGTCCAATAGAAACACAGCTTCACAAAAACACTAATTCACTAGTTTTAGCAGGGGGCCCAAAATATTATTTTTTATTGTTTTAATTAAGGGGGTATTTAGACCAAAAAGATCTTTGGTGTTTTTATTCAGGGAATGGATAACGTCACGCACCGCGCCGAAAGAAACAGGCAAAAACACAAACCGTTCATCCTATTGATATCCCGTGCGTGAAGAGATGGTGTACCAATATTTTATTGAATTTGTGCAGCGATATCAACAAAATTCTATTAAAAGCATCAAGATCAATCTGGCATGCAGTTTTGTTCCCATCAGAAGCGCCACGACGCTCATTTATGATGCTCCACATACACTTAACGGAATTAAATGCTGCCCGAATGAGACGATAATTTTGCATCCTGCTTTGCCTTTTTAATTTTGGCCCTAATCTGTATTTATTCATCTGAATGTTAAGTTAATTGGAAGGAAACTGCCTACAAAGATCATATAAAAACCCCACCTACTCCCGCATACCTGCCAAGTGATCCATTATTGGTCCTAAGCTTTGTGGAGGTTTTTTTTTCGAGAAAGCCTGATTATCCGCACAGCAAACTTCTCATTCACGCTGCCACTCCCACTCAGAAATGCCCTCGAAAATGTCCAATCAAGTAGGATACAAATTTTATTATTTTCGGTAATGAGCGTGCTAGTCACCCTCTCCATATTAGAAGTTGGTGTTTTTATGACAATTGCCACATTTCATTTTTATCTACGTGGGCCTACCACAGAGGACTGCGTCTGGACATTCGTCACTCGCATAGACTATATCACATTTTCGATGACGTCATCTGCCAACTTAGCTGTGCCATTTTAAATTTCATTTGTCATTTTCACCTAGGTGAGCTATCAAATTTTCGAAGACATCACCTATCAGCTGTCAACTGTCACCTGTCAATTGTCAACGTCATGTCACTAACCCAATCTTTTCTAAGAAAAGTAGTGTCGAGAGAATTTTTCTCTTGTCAATGTCAAGATCAGATTAACCGATTTACTATTGGGTATTTATGTTGCAGTGTTGATAAGTAAGTAAAGAGTTTCTGAAAAATTATATGAAACTGCTCGTGAATCGTGAATATGAAAATATGTCTGTACGTCTGTCTGTCGGACCGAATGTCGGCCTATCTGATAATAAAAATACCTACTATTGATGTTTTTCCCAATAAACATTTTAATATTTGCGCCTTAAAATGAATTAATATTATAATTATTTTTAAATACGCCAATTAGAGAGAGTTGCAGAATCTACACGTTTAGATATAATTTAATATAAAATAAAGAAGTCTGTAATTCATGTTTATATCCATTCGAAGTAAGTACTAATTTATCAAAATTATTAATTCCGACAATCTGTCATTATTATAAGGAAAACCGTTTTGGGTAATTGATAACTGTTGATACATTTTTCAGGTGTTATTTATCTTGAGTAATTTATTATTTATTATTTCATTAATTCTAATTTTCTGCGGAATTATGACAATATTATTTCTTCCTCTTGCTTCGCCCCCTTGACTTACAACTACACTAATTTTTCCAACTTAGTGAATAGTGAATGAGATATTTATATGGGGAAACAGATCAAAACTCTACTAACCCAGTAGTCGCCGACTGGGCCCGAACGATACAGAGCTTCCGATTGCGGACTCAAGCGGCACAAGCCGAATTAGGAGTAAACATTTTTGAAAACCCAAAATGAAGTTCACTTTAGTACTGCAGGGATGAACTATGAACAAAAATACAATTTATATATTTGGACATCATGAAAGCAAGGGAAACTGTACTTCTATCGTTTCCATGAAACGAATGCCGCCAATTTATAAGGGATTCCGATCTCACCATGGCAAGATGGGACAAAATGAAGAAAAGCATCATTTGTAAAATACAAAATACTTCACAAACATAATATAATAGTTTTAACTGTTCAAATGTAGGGTGACAATTCGAATAAAAATGAGGTATTTTGTAGACCACCCTCACCCACTCCCGAAGCACCACCCTCATCCACTTTAAAATAGTAAATGACACTAATCCCACTTGTGACACCTCTTTGGAAAGCGTATCAAGAATGTTTTCAGCAATACCAAAATTAATGAGATTTAAGTACGAAATGTTAGCAAAATGTTGAGAAAATGTTTTAAAACTGACTTTTGCAAAATTTGGACGGAAAAATTATAAAATAAACGTAAATGGTGAAAAAGGATACCAAACTGAAATTACCCCTATTGTGGTGCTAATCAATCAGCTATGTGGTCGTCCACTGCTGGACATAAGCCTCCCGTAAATATTTCCATCTCTCTCTGTCCCGAGCTGTATTCATCCAGTTTGTGTGGATGCGCTTCAAATCGTCTGACCATATGGTGGGCGGTCTGCCTCTGCTGCGAAGTGCAGGATCTCTGGGTCTCCATTCGGTTATTTTTCTTGTCCATCTGCCATCGTTCATGCTAGTCAGGTGACCCGCCCAATTCCATTTGAGATTTGATATTCTTGCGATGGCATCTGTGACCCCACTTCTTCTTCTCACCTCAACATTCGGAACCTTATCTCTCAAAGAAGGATCCAGCATTGCTCTTTCCATGTTTGTCTGTTCCACTCTTATTTTATTTGTCGTTTTCCTTGTTAGGGTCAGTGTTTCGGCTCCATAATATGTTAACACAGACAAAACAAGCTGATAAGATGTAGCTCAATCTTCTAAAGGCTGCCCAGGTAAAATTTCTAATTTTTTGCAATATATTTGATTGAGTTTTTTGCTATTTTTTACAACTATTTTATTAAGTGCTCAAAATGATTTCCATTTTGTTTTAAAAAGTCGATTTTGAAACTTCTCTCTAACTTTCTGAAAAAATACTCTTGGAATACTTCGACAAGCAATAACAATTATTATCCTTTAACAGAATCTGGCTGAGTTTTGTAAACGATTGATTTATAATGTAACTCCATAAAAAAAAGTCCACAGGGGTGAGGTCAGGTGATATTGGCGGCCATTCAGTTGTACCTTTTCTGTTAATCCACTGGTTTGGATATTTTCTGTCCATTCGCTCTTTCGCCACAACAGCATAGTATGCTGGAAATGTTAGACCCTTGTTAAAATTTGGATTTGGATTTCAAGTATATTAATAATCGAGGGCTCTATAGTTTCGTTGAGCATTTCAGCATAGACTTGGCCGGTTAAATTCCCCGCACTAAAAAAAGGCCTATGATATTGTCTCCCAGTATTCCCCTCAAACATTGACTTTTTGGGGATATCGAGTGTGCCCCTCTGTAAAAAGAGAAGAAAAATTTATTTATAAATTCAGGTGTGGCCGTAATTCTAGCTATCATGGATTCACAAAACTGAATTTTTCTGCCCAGATCATCGTCGCCAAGTTCTTGCAAAACTTTAATTTTTAAGGGTGAATTTTATGTATTTTCATTACTTTCCTAACGTATTCTCTAGAAACGCCGATAACTGCTGCTAAATGACGTGCTAACACCTTTGGATTTACAGAAACTTGGCCAATACCGTCAATCTGCATATCTTTATCCAAAACTATATAGGTTGTTGTCTTTTTTATATTTCCAACGGATCAATTTCTTCAACGTGGCTGATGTTTTTGTCAGGAAACCTTTCATTAAAAGTTCTCAAACAGCGCATACCCTCAGAATCACAAAGAAAAATCATTTGTACTGGTTCTTCCATAGTATATACAATTTCCGAATTACAATAAATTCGAAGAAAAAATACAGGCACGTGATGGCAGCAATAGCAAGGTAAATTTGAAATGATTTAAAAGCAAAAAAAAACAACGATTTACGTTATTGCAAAAATAAAATTGTTTAAAATGTCAAATTTAATTCTTTAAAATTGATTTCAAGTTATTAAATGAGGTTCAATAAATCATGGGGTAAATCCTCAGATATGCATCTTTTGCGTTGACGTGTTTCCTCACACAAGAGCTTAAGGTTTAACCACAATTTGTATTACCTTAAGATATAATTCGAATCGCTTTGTTTTATGGGCAGTCACGTAGAATCGGCTTATACAGGTGTTAACGATTTTTAGAAAAGCTTAATGCCGCTGATTATGGCCAGTGTAATCACATGGGCGTGGGTACTCGTTTGTTTTATAGTATTTTCACATATGTATTGAACATACTATCGATTCATTTCTGACAGAAAGGCGTATCTCAATTACTTGGCACAATATAAATGCGAGACTTGGTTTTAATTTAATATATAAACTGCGTTTTGTGAGTCACTAGTTCGTTCCAATGCTAAATATGTTAAGTGGTAATTAATAGCTATCGTCCAAAGCCACTAACATTTCTATGAAACTTTTGCTTAATGATTCTAACAAAGCATGTCACCAGCACAAATGACATTCGATGCATTGCCATAGTTTTTAACTTGATTTTTCATGAAATCAAATATATATTTTTTTAAATTATTATGCTACACTTTTTTTTTAAATAAACGAAAAACAACGGCACAATTCAGCACAACAAAATTTTTTTTAACAAAAAAAACATTGCTTGGCTTTTTTTTCACTAAACTTACTAAACATGTTGCTATTTCACCGGGAATTGTCAACATTTTTAAAAATAAATTCCGGCACAGCCCAACACGAACCTAGTAAGTAAAATGGCGAGACTAACTTTATGGACATTAAGCACTAACAATGAAAGTACTGCAAAGACAAGCATGTAGCCCTTTGAAAATGTCAGTACAATTCCGGTTTTAATTGACGATTAATTTATTTATTATAGTTTCTACATTAATTATTATTATTAAGAATTTCGTGAATATGAATACACAAAGTTAGGGATTTACGCTTCATTTTTCAATACCATTTTTGAGACTTAATTTTTTAAAATGTACATGATTTTGTCGAAGTCTATTATTAGTTTGCAACAAATTATAATAAATATATTACATTCTACATAAAGCAACCATTAACCTACTTACGTCTAATGCTGGCTTAAAATATATTTAGATTCACCACTTAATCTATTGATAAACCCGAGGATAATAGCCAACATTATATAACATTATTACCTAAAATATGTATAATGTTTTAAAAAATTTGCATATATTAATAATAAATAATTAACATAATAGATAATTAACACTATTTCGTCAAGAAAAGTGTTACCAGAAGCTCCTTAGAATTGTCTATTATGTTGACTGCAAATATGCTGTGTTTTGTATAGTATAACAACCCATCTAAATGTAGATATGTTCTATATTGTTGTGGAGGATTCATGTTTTAACTTACACATTTTTAGGTTTTCTCTCCACTATCGTTTTGAATTGGTTATATAGAGCCTATTCGGCTCTGGCTCCAGGATGTAACCAGCACAAGTGTACAATTATAATTGTCATCTTGTCAAAGTCAGTTCTAAGCCTGACAAACTGCAAGAGCTTTTTACTATTTTATTGTATTTACTAACCATTTTAATTTTTAGATTTTATCGTTCTAGACAACGGTGACAGATTTGATCACCGAAACGTTGAAGTTATCTAGGTATTTCGTTAGGGTCACTAAACTACCACTTCTGCGGTTTACATCCTGGAGCCAGAGCCGAAGAGGCTCTATATAACCAATTCAAAACGATAGTGGAGAGAAAACCCAAAAATTTGTAAGTTAAAACCCATCTAAATGTCCACTAATTCAAAAAATAATTAACTAATATTTTGATTTTTCAAGTACTTAGTCGACGTAATTAAATAACAGACAATATAATATAAATTTGCTTAAAATCTATGAATAGATTATTCCTCGGATTATTCTAAACATTTGATTATTATTATTATAGCTGAAAATCGTTTGAACTCAATATTTTTTCTAAATTTCACTATTTTATAATGGTGGAAAACCTAGTAGAAAAGCAAACAATTAGACGCTTGAGATCTATACATAATTTTGTCATAAAAACACGTCAATAAACACGTCAATTGAATATTGAATAGTATTACCTTGTCGAAAAACATCTATAAAACTTTATATTTTATTAATAATTACGATTTATTATTCTACCACATGCACTGCAATCCAAAATTCAACAATAAATAAAAAATAAAATATAAAACTCCACTTAAGCATAAAATAGTAAATATAATAGTTATTTATGTAACCAATAATTTTCTGCAATTAATGAATTTCTTAAAAGCACACGAATTACACAAAATTAAGATGTTTTTTCTAATTTTGACCACCTTATGCTAATATGTTAAACCGACAAAAAAAAAGGAGGGTCTAAATTCATCTGCAATGGATTTTTTATGTCACTTATGTAATTTTTTCGTTAATTTGAGGATTGTCACCTAATATAGGTATTCAAAATAATAAGAAAAATGTACTTATTCGGTACTTATTGGTGAAAAAAGATACTTCCATGCCATTGATTTTGAACACAAAAATAACTTATATTTTGTCGGGCAAAGCGAAAATTTCACTTTTTGTCTATATTTTTTATTTTAAAAGTAGAATGAGTAAAATGCGAGCTTTTTTATTCATTTTACCAACCAGAAAATAATTATTTAGATACCAATTAGATTGATTGCAGTTTTTGCCTTTTATTTAAAGTCTAAAATAAATATGGGTAAGGGCTAATGAAAATAATGATGTGATGATAAAGTTAGATAGCCTTAATAAAAGCTATAGGTTTTGTAGTAATCATTTTAAATCTAGAATACTTACAAACAAAGCTGGAAATAGACTAATTTCTGATGCTGTTCAAACTATTACAGTTGAGCAGTAATAAGCCCCCACTAAAATAGGCAGAACCTAACGTTCCGTCTGAAAAGGTATCTTGCAAGATATCATGATTCGGCCTACAAGTATGCAAATATTCACATGTGTTTTCAGACTAATCCCAAAATCGAGTATGCACAAACATCAACTAAAATCAGTTAAAATCTTTTTTAGATCGCCACCAAAAAGAAGAGCCACTAACCGATGAGGCCGATTTATTGCAGACATCACCCAAACTTCTTCAGACTTCGTTCAAACGTAAGGAGTCCAACTAATGAAAATAAGAGGACGAAGAAGGAAATTGAAAAACTTAATAATGTAGAAAATATTGTCGAAAATGATACGCTAATGAATATTTATCGATGACTTACAAATTCTGCAATTCAGATCTGGCTAGTTTTATAAAATCTCAAATTACTCTAGCTCAAATAGACGATACTCTAATGAATTTAAGCATGAGTTCTTGACCAAAACTGTATGAAAATATTTTAATGAAAAAATTTTGCTTGCCACATATCCGAACAATTTTAAGCTTCTATACGTTCTGGACTGAACAATATACAATTATTTTGCTAGCCTCCTGAATCTATTCTTAACAACTAATCCTGATCTCTACACCGTAACTGTCCAAGTTGCATTAGGCTCATCAGACCACAATCTTATTATTATCTCCACAACCTGTGAACTTGCTATTAAAACACAGGCGTCACAGGTACCCCGAAAGGTTTGACACTACAAATCTGCAAAGTGGCGTGATCTTCGCAAGTTTTATCTTTTTTTTCTTGGAAAGACGTCTGCTGTAGGAATCAAAACACATCTGAATCTGCTGATGGGATAACTCAAGTTATTCTAGCTAGTATGGAACCTTTTGTCCCCGCTTCTATCTCAAACAGTAAACCATGGCTTGGGAAAAATGTCAAGAGAAAACAGTGAAAAAAAAAATTACCTGTAAAGGGGTGCTATACGACTAGCTCGTTGGAATGCACACGTATGTCGTGGACGGACAAAGAGGCTTCCACCTAAAGCAGCATCAAATCCCAGTTATGGCGCGAGCTCCAGGCATTAACGAACAAAACTAACCAATGTAAGCAAAATAAGGCCTGAGACTCTAGAAATTGGTCGGTTGGAACAATCCCATTAGGTAAAACAAAAAACCCCACCCCAACGTGTAGTCAATTCCTTGAAAAGTCTCCGGAAGCAGACGCTTCCTTCGAATATTCCCACTACAACTACGCCTGGCCAATCAGAGTATAGTCACCCGTCACGTGGCCACGAGCTGTCATACCGAATAATTTATCTAAAGCGATTTCGAAAGGAAAACACTGAACTTTGATGTACCAAAGCCCATCTTAAATAATTGCTCGATCTAGCTAAAAGGAAATAACAATTCGACCCGCTATTCATCAGGGAAATATACAAAGGTAAATCACAATTTCGGCGACGTCAAGACAAAAAAAAAGAAAGTCCCCAAACGGCAACGCACGTATAGGAGTTGGTACTACAAATCGCTATAGAAAACTACTCTAAAGATAACCGAGACGATCTTAGTTTTGAATTTCCGATAGAAAGCACCTGCAATTCACTTCCAGCACTGCATTCACCGGTCGGTAGAGGTCATTACAATTTCGTCGTCCGGATCGACACTTTGATCTCTACTCATAACGGCAAGTGATAGTAAATAATAAAATGAGCTGCACCAGTTTGTCAAGAATTAACCCCATAATATATATCCTTACGTGACTACAAGGAACAACCATCCATTTTGCCGTGGTCCGCAATTTAATCAATAAAAACTCTTACTTAAACCTTCAAACTTAACTTGGTGCAAAAGGAAAGCTGGCACGTTACAGGCGTTCCCGCAATTATGCTTAAGAAATGTACTACTGACTTACGTGACCTACCTGTGGACCAAAGCCATCGAGAGCTACGGCGAATTTCGTGCAGTGGCTCTCGACATATCCAAAGCATTTGATAGGATATGGCATGACGGATTGTTAAGCAAATTGACAGTACACGGACTACCACCAGCACTGTTTCTATGACTTTCAAATTTGCTAAGGGATCGAAGCATCCGAGTTGGTATTGATGAATATCTCTCGGAGGAATTTAAAATCAATGCCGGAGTTCAGAGTGTACATTATCTCCCACACTGTTCCTGCTCTATATCAATGATGTCTTAGACAGCGCAAACAATTCTATTTACAGCTTTGCATATGACAGCACACTGGTCCCATGTGTGGAGCTCGGCACCCAAACACTTGCTCACGATATGGGATCCATACAGAGGAGAGCAATCGGTCTTCTGGATGACCCAGAGTTGACTAAAGACCTTGATAGCCTTGAACATCGAAGAAAGGTGGCTGATCTATCTATTTACTATCGATACTACTACGGAAGGTGTTCGAACGAGCTGGCACTTATGATTCCGCCCTGAGTTGTGCCAAACAGAAACAGCCGTCAGACACAAGCTGATCATCAACATACGATTCAGTTGCGAACACCTAGGACGTCGCTGTTAGGCGACTCCTTTATCTGGAGGACTGCCTCGCTCTGGACTAGACTTGCGAGTAAAGTCTTTCCCGAAAACTACAGCCTACAACGTTTCAAGTCCAACGTCCACCATCTTTTCCGCACATGCACGGTTCGTTGAGTGGTATAGGATTTTCTTTTGTGTACGTGCCGAACATGAAAAAAATGTTGGAATCAAAGGTTAACGGCTTTCGTGAGCAGGACCAGTATTGCATGTTGTACTTGGATGAAATGAGTATCAAGTCCCATTTATTCTACGACAGAGCCTCGACTTCATCTGTAGGCTTAGCCGAAAATGAAAACGATGTCAAAAAGTTCAAACCAGCGTAGCATGCCTGTGGTATTATGATTAGAGGCTTATGCACTATAATGGAAACAGCCGATTGCTTATTATTTTAGTCATTCTTCTTGTTCCTCTGAATTCCTTCAAAACATTGTCTATGAAGTAGTAAAAAATTTAAATGGTCTTGGTTTCAAAATAACTGATTAGGTATTTATGGTAACATTTTTGACTTTTTTATTGATGAAAATCAAATTTCATATTTTTTTGACATACCGCATGTAATCAAAGCTATCCGAAACATACCAATAAAATAATTTTGTTGACGATAAAATTATATCTTGGAATATATTTTATGACCTGGATAGGAAACATTCGCGGCATAAAAAATCAGTTAAACTCATATAAGCTCTACAGGTTTGGAAAAAATTAAGGTTAAGTATGCCACGCAAATATTTAACGCAACAGTGACTGCGAGTATAAATTTATAAATTAGCTTTGGTTGCCTTCCAGCAGGAGCTGCTGCAACTTCAGATTCATAGAAAGGATGCACAAACTGTTCGACCTTTTCATCCCATCAAATACAACCGCTTCCAAAAAGATAAGACTTTTAAGGGTGCATCATGCTAAAATGCATTTTTGAACGATTGTTTAAATTTTGTTAACAAACTGAAACTTGACAAGAATGTTGTGATCATCAATAAAATTAAATCATTTAGGTATTTAAAAATTTTGAAACACAGTCTCAGTCTATTTTCATTGTGGAACCGCCTGAATGATACGAGGCATTTTAGTTTTTGTTTACAAGAAGACTAAATCAAGACTGTTTGGAAAACTAATTTTCAAATATCAGACAGCAGAACGGCAATTGCGCCAATCCCACACCCATTCAATTTCAAGAACTTTTTGAAAAATAATTACTTTTAATCTTTTTCATTCCGGGATAGAAAACTGTGAAGCAGATATTGACCCAATTCTTTAAAGATTAAGTAAAATGCCCGTGAAAATACAGTCGGAGAATTTGCCAGAGACCACAACAGAGGATTCTCAAGTATTTAAAATAAGTGACGATAGTTTGCAAAAGAATTTTGTTTGCAAAAAGTCGTTGAAATTTATAAATGCGATATTTGTAACCATTATTCAGAGCTACATGAAGAGTTTCACTCATCATTACTTGTATTTTTTAAAGCCTACCCTACCATGCATAATGTTTAATGCGGCCCAGCTTAGAACTCCACATGATGATTTTATACAACTAATTAGCGCCATTGAACCGATATTTAAAAGTAATTTTGGAAATTTTATAACTGAGCCAAAAATTTTTTAACGATAATGTTATTGTTGTCAATGATAATGTTAATGTTAATGTTGTTCGTGATGTTAATATTTGCAAAAATATTTCATACATACTATGTGCCCACATTTCCCTAAATTATATGTTATTAATTTCTATTTATAGGTTTTTTTATATTACACTTTTAAAAAATATTAGAAAACATTTTAAAAATTATAACATA
>MU183069.1:5863-28243 GCA_016904865.1 Pissodes strobi | reverse complement strand
CCATAGAATGTGCCTCAATGTTGGGGGAAAACAAAGAACCATTTGTCCCGTCTCTTCAGGTTAAATGTCTTTGGTATGGTGTTTAACTTCACAAGATTCGAGAATCAATTTAAATCGGAGTTGACTTATACTTTTGTTGTTTGACTGAGGTATAACGCGAAACGAGATGAACTAACTAGAAAGAAGATTATCTGCGGTCAAACACTCTTACGCAGGTCCACCAAACTTTGTTCTAAAAAGAAAGCCATTGGCCAGGGGCGTTTCTAATTCTAATCCCAGCCAATTGAAACGAAAGACAAAAAAGTCATGACCTTATAAGGTTCAAATACCGCTTGGACTTTAAAGCACATGTGTGAGCTAATTTCCGTAACGAACCCAAACTTGGCTTGGAAAATTTCGAACACTTGGGGGATTGGAATGTAAAAACTAGTTAAAACTCAAATAGTTGTTTTCGTCGAAAATTGGGGCATTTTGCGTCAGCTCACACATGTTTTCTTGCAGGTGTACAGATTCCGGATTTTTCTGGGAACAAACGCGTCAAAAAGCTGCTATAAAAGCGCGAAATGATCGGAGAAAAATTCGTCTTAATATTCATTTGCAGTAGGTCGTAATGCCCAAATAAGGGCTCGGTTTATAAGTCTGAGCAGAAACTTCACTTGCAACAAAGAAACAGGTGGTTAACAGAAGCAATTAATGCTACAGAAGCAGGTTCCGGTATAACGTTAAATCATAGACAGTAAGTGTAATTTTAAGATCATAATGCTTAGGGTACTTGTATATTTGAGATCATTGTATATTGTATGCACTCGATAATTTAGTGTTTATTCCATTAAATTAATCAGTGCTAATGGCACACTGTAAATTTTAAGCATTAGAAAAAATTGATCGAGTATAATTATGAATATTATGATTATCCCATTAAAGCCAACCAATGCTATAGTCATCCTGTATTTTATTTAGGTAGAAATTGTAGCATTTATTTTGGCCATAGGCCACGAAATAATTTATCCTTAGGAAGTGTTGGAATGCAAAGTAAATCACTGCGGAGAGAATATTGCTAATTGAATTTCTTTTGTTAATCCATAATTGCTTAACTGGCTAGTTTTACTTATCATGCTCTCAGATAAAATATAATACTCTAGGAAAGTCGATACACGGTAAAAAAATCACAGCCACTAAATAATAATACCAGTGAAATTTTCTTTTACGGTGCAAAGACTGATTGTCTGGCGACCTGTGGATACGAGGTCATATTAGAAAATAAGGGAATTGATTTAGCCACTATTAAATAAGAAAATGCTCCCTTTCAATTGTGTGCTCCCTTAAAATTCGCAATTTGAAATATTGTTATAAAGTCTGCCATTTCTCAATTTTAAGCAAGACGTTCACCTACCTTAAAATATGTTAAGCATTGTGACATTCCGTTTTGGTCGTTAACTAGAAGTGAATTTCAAGTACGCCCCTGATACTATTTCGGGTTTACGCTTCACTTCGACATTTGAATCCGAGATTTAATTCGAACTCATATCTATCTGGCGCCTTCGTCATAATCTCTGTCGCTCCATGTTTTGCTGGTTGCGCGGTGTGAGAATCCTGCGCGTCGATTTCATTTTGCAGGCGCGAGACGACTCTTTCGTTCTTAGTTGGATTTTAACTTTTGGTTCATTTCTGAATTTGATATAAATTAAAAAGGGGAAAACCCTATCTCTTTAATCCGAAATTTGAAACTGCTAAATTATTCTTTTGAAGCGAGAGTCTATAATAGCAATCGATTCATATATTATTGTGACTCGATACTAGGGAATGTTTCCATTCCTAGGGTCCTCCCACCTGGCTGGGATACTGAAGTTCTCCCATCCAGCTAGAATTATTAGAACTTTGTAGTCCACTTAATCGGCTGGACTTGCCGGACGTTTGAGGTTCGTCCACCTGGTTCGATTGATGTGGTTCACCCTGGTATGAGCTAAGGGTCCGGAACGAGCCGTACGGGTGCACCTGATGTCGTGAACTTCAGTGAAAGATAAGTGATTAGACTTAGATTTAAATTACTGTCACTTTTTAAGTTAGCACCTTTATCCTTGTAGTACTTGCGCCCACCTTATCTCATCTCTGCGGTGTACGTAATCACGATCCCGCGCGGTAGACAAAACTCAAATTAAGTTTTTTTTCCTCTCCCTCTGGAGCACTTGTCTGATGCCGATTCATTAATTTAATCATCTACCTAAAACTACATAGTTTTGGACAACCACTCACATTTCTTATAATTCAATTGTTATAATTTCTTTGATATAACATAGTTGTTTTTTCTTTCCTTAGTGTTTAAACCACCTACAATTGTCGGAGTTGTACCTTCTTATTTGTAACTATTGTTACGGCTAGCCTAACAACCATCCGAACGTTTTTGTGGCCACCGCCGTGCCCCTCGCTTCTCTGTCTGTATGAATCATCGCCCGGCCGGCCGCGAAGTTTCGGGATCGCTGGAATTGTCTCGATGGCCTCGTCGAGATCATATAGAGTGGCCTCGGAATACTTCCCGAATATTCGTGATAGATTTAAGATTATATATAAGCAGACCTAAGGCGAATGTTAGTCAGTCAGTCGGTTAGTTAGTTCAGTTCAGTTAATCATTGAGTGTTGAATAGATATTAGTGGTAAAGTTATAAGAGTAGTATAGAGTGTTAAATTGTATACAGTGGTAGTGAATAATTCTCATCAGCCAACAAGGGAAATATGACATACTTGTAGCTGTCCTGGAGAGACGATTTGGAGACCAACACCGAAGACAACTGTATCAGGCACAAGTAAAGTCACGGCATCAGAAGCCTGGTGAAAACCTGCAAGAATTTGAGGCAGACATTAGACGTCTCATTCAATTGGCCTACCCGGGAGCGACAGAGGAATTTCAAGAGGAACTTGTTGCCCAATATTTCGTGGATGGTATCAGAGATCCAGAAATTCAGAAAGTGCTACGCCTAGCCAAATTTGATAACAGCAGTGAAGCTTTGGGTCGAGCGCTAGAAATCCAGGCTGCCTGTAACATCTCCAAGCCAAAAATCAGGGCCGTATCCATCCAGGAAGAAAAGCCGACAAACAGCTGTGAATTAAATGAGATGGGTGAAATTTTGAAGAAATTAACGGAAGTTCTTCAGGCCACGGCGAGATTCCGGGAGCCATGGGAAGATAGACCACGTAACCGAAATACATCAAATCAGTGCTATAGATGTGGCAAGACTGGACACTTCAAAAGGGACTGTCGAGTACAAAGATTCCAGAAGCCAATAGAAGATAGGCCACATAACCGAAATACATCAAAACAGTGTTATAGATGTGGAAAGACTGGACATTTCAGAAGGGACTGTCGAGTACGGATATTCCGGGAGCCAACAGAAGTTAGACCATGTAATCGAAAGGCTATAAATCAGTGCTATAGATGCGGCAGGACTGGACATTTCAAAAGAGACTGTCAAGTACAAAATTCCGGGAGCCACTAGAAGATAGGCCACGTAACCGAATTGTTCCAAATCAGTGCTATATATGTGGCAACATTGGACATTTTAAGAGAGACTATCCAGTACAACTACGACCTACAGCTCCATCCAGAGACAACAGCAGTTCAAAGGCAAGTCAGGAAGAGTTGAAACAATATAACTTTAAGGCTAAGCACATGGAAGGAAGATGGCATAGTAATACAGATGCTTTATCCAGAAGGTCATGTGAGGATAATTATAAACATCGCCAAAGAATTGACCAACGAGAAGGAATCACTCCCATTAGGCGAATCAAGTTTAAGGTTGATCAGCAGTGGACCACAGAGCAACTAAAGGAAGATCAGCTTGAGGATAATGAAATAGCACTGCTACTAAAAGCTAAGGAAGAACGTTAACCAAGACCAAGCTGGAGAGATATTTCAACTAAAGGATCTACTTTTAAATCTCTGTGGGCTCAGTGGGACTCCCTGGTAGTTGAAAATGGACTCCTTAAACGAGCCTGGGAAAGCGCCGATGGCAAAGTAGTGAAGACGCAGTTAGTGGTACCAAAGAAGAGGGTAGCGGAAGTTCTGGACGAAGTACATAATAGAAAGTTTGGTGCTCATCTAGAAGTGAACAAAATGATTGACAAGATCCGCGACAGATTTTACTGGGTCAACTACTGCCAGGATGTGAAATCATGGTGCCAGCAGTGTTCAACCTGTGCCTCAAGTGAAGGACCTCAGACAAGATCCAGTGGGAAGATGAAACAGAATGATGTGGGACTACCGTTTGAACGTCTCGCTAGTGACCGAATGAAGGCTCGATATGATCTCCAACCTAAGTCTAGGGGATTTCGGATGAACGATAAAGTCTGGTTATATAACCCGCAAAGGAAGACAAGAAGATCTCCCAAGCTAGCACCAGTATGGGAAGGACCCTATCCGGTCATCAAAAGAATTAATGACGTTGTGTATAGAATTCAGCGTAGCCCCAGGAGCAAACTGAAAGTTGTCCACCTCGACAGGTTGAAAGCATATCACGGGCATGAAGTAGCTGATCGGGACGATCAGAATTAAGAGGGAGGCAATGTTACGGCTAGCCTAACAACCATCCGAACGTTTTTGTGCTACCCTATAGAACTAGCCGCCGCCGTGCCCCTCGCTTCTCTGTCTGTATGAATCATCGCCCGGCCGGCCGCGAAGTTTCGGGATCGCTGGAATTGTCTCGATGGCCTCGTCGAGATCATATAGAGTGGCCTCGGAATACTTCCCGAATATTCGTGATAGATTTAAGATTATATATAAGCAGACCTAAGGCGAATGTTAGTCAGTCAGTCGGTTAGTTAGTTCAGTTCAGTTAATCATTGAGTGTTGAATAGATATTAGTGGTAAAGTTATAAGAGTAGTATAGAGTGTTAAATTGTATACAGTGGTAGTGAATAAAGAGAGTATTAGTTGAAAATAGCAAAGTTGTAATGCTGTTAAGAACCCACGGGAAAAACGTAACACTATTTTAATATCATTAATTTCGATGTAAATTTTTTCCTTATCACTATTCTTGGTGACTATTTGTTCTTTTCCAATAAAGGGATAGTATCGTATCTGCGCCGTGTTTTATTTGGCTCAACAATTTACTTATCGTAACTTTGCAGCTTTGCTAGTGATTGGGTGGTGACATTCTTTTTACTTTTTAGCGCTCTTTACCGGCAAGGTTACTTTGGAGAGTGGAGGTCTCGGAACCATCCGCTTGAGTCCTCCCGTCTGACGAGTCCTAGGCTTGCGCGCACATCAAAATGTTCAAATTTGCATTCTTTTCACTTTACGCAGGGTGCAACCAACAAGAACTAATCAAAACTAACCCAAAGAAAAACTTTTTACAAACATAACTTAAAAAAACACTGGTCTTGCCACTGGAATCGAACTAGGGTTGCTGTATCACAAGCACGAGACCCGCTGAAAGCAATTCCCTGGACCATAAAGGCATGTATCACCGATCTCCATATATCGGTGGCATGTATTTGTCAGAAATGTGCTTATGATGCGCGCGCTAGCCCAGGACTAGGCGGATAGTTCCAAAAAATGTTTGCATGTGAAATTAATGCTACAGTGTTATAAGATGCTTTACAGTCTTACGGCACTATGATTAGCCGCTTCTGATTGGTGGATTAACGTACTATTAACTCTTTACGCATGGCCCCCCGCTCGCTCCGGGGCGCAAACAAACAATAACACCCAAATGTACAAAAAGAAACAAACATAACCTTAAAAAAAAACCAAGCAAAAAAAGCCTTGCACCGACGGGAACCGAACCCTTCACTACCAGGCCTCTAGGCATAAATTTACTTGACCGTAGCATTGTTTATACCGTAAATAAAGACAATGATCGTAGGTAAAGTGAAAGTGACCTTAACCCACCAATCAGAAGCGGCTGATAGTGCTGTAGGACTGTAAACAAGGAGCTGCGTACACCCCTTCAATATCGTGCCGGAAGCTTCACGCTTGCGTAGTATGTTGTTCGTTGCGATTACAGCGACTCAACTGGTTAAAAAAAACTAGCCAATTGAATTGAGTAACTTACTGTTGCCTCCCGATGGGATATAAGTACAAATACTAGGTACCTGTGAGTCGTTTCTAGAAAATATTGAATCCTTAGAAAAGATGCAGGATTCGATTTAATTTTTGAAGTGAAACTTCTTAACGCTCGCCGGAAGTAAAATTTGAAGGTCGCGACACACGGCGGGCGATACACGGCGGCGATACACGGCGGGCGACACACGAGGAGCGATACACGACGAGCGACACGACCTGGCGGAAAGAAAAATAAGAATATTGTTATTGTGATATCTTTGTTAGATTATAAGCAAAAAATATGGGATTTGCTCTATTACCTTGTCAAGACATAAGCGAAACTTTTATGAAGATTTTTTTTTCATTTAGGCCTTCCCTTTTTGTTAATTGAGTGGTATATTTAAAAAAAACTACTTTTTAACCAAATCCGCTGCGGTATGTGTAAGATTTTATTGTGATATCTTTGTTAGTTTGCAAGCAAAAAATATGGGATTTGGGCTATTACCTTGTCAAGACATAAGCAAAACTTTTATGAATATATATTTTTTTTCATTTAGGCCTTTCCTTTTTTGTTAATTGAGTGGTATATTTAAACAAACTACTTTTTAACCAAATCCGTTTTGATATGTATAAGGCTAGGGCGTAAAGTTTAAGAAGTTTCACTTCAGATATGCGCATATGGTGCACAACCCTTTTTTTAATTGTTTTTGTCTTGATTTTGGGCATGCCTTGGTATTAGTTTGGGTTAGTCCTGTTTGTTTGCACCCCGGAGCGAGCGAAGCGAGCGGAGGGCCATGCGCGAAATCTAATATTAGACATTCTAAAATAGTACACAACCGCTCAATGCCGGTTGCATATACTGCACGTGAATGTTTTTATGATTTCATCATTATAACGCAAGCGCGAAGATTCCGGCACAGTATTGAAGAGGTGTACGCAGGCAGACCATCTTTTGGAAATACCCGCCCGAGTCCTCTCGCCTGGCGAGTCCTGGGTTCACAATGTTTACATTTGTATTTATCACTTCACGGATAGCCCTCCGCTCGCTTTGCCAAAGTTTACAGAACCAATTCTGTAAACTTTGGCTTCGCTCGCTACGGGGGCTCAGCCAACAAAAACTAACCAAAACTAGGACTTCCGATTCGTCTTCGGTCGAGTGTGCACGTGTCGGGTATCGGCCATTTTCTTCCAGCTTCATATACATATATGTTAGTTTGGGGACACATGGGGCTTTCAGGGGCTGTCTAAATTCCCCGAATAAGATTCGGACGTCCAGCCGGGGGTTAGAGCCCCGTGCATGTACAAGATTTAAATGTGTGTGAATGTCCAGGCGGTGGTGTTCGAACCTTAAAACAAGCCGTGCATGTACAAGTCGGAGGCCCAGGGGTACATACTCGACATACTGGGTTCTCTAAAAATAGTATCTCTATCCATCAGGTGTAACTAATCTGGGATGGGTCGCCCCAGCTCTTACTAAGCCGGATAGAGGTCTTTTCAGGCTGAATTTCTCACGAAAAAGGCCAATAGAGAGTTTACTACTACTACTACTACTAACCAAAACTAAGCCAAAAACTAACCATAGGCATGCCCAAAGTGAAGAAAAAAACTTTTTACAAACATAACATAAAAAAAATCTTGTTACTGGAATCAAACTCGGACCGCAGTGGCAGAAACGCACCATCTAACCACTGAGCAACGAGACTCGCCGAAAGCAATTCGCTGGACCATAAAGACATCTATTTGTCAGAAATGTGATATAATGCCCAGGACTCGTGAGGCCAGAGGACTCGGTCGATGTTCCCAAAAAAATGGTTTGCGTGTATGCAGATCCTTGTGGACTCTAAAGGATATTAAAACGCAATGTTGCATGAGAAGCATTTTAAGCTCCTTTATCCCTTACAGTCATACGGCACTATGCTATATTAGTCGGTTCTGATTTGTCGGTTAACGTCACTTTCACTTTATCTACCCCAGTCAGTTCATTCCTTAACGTCTAGCCGCTGACGGCAACTGACTATCCATCGCAAATTTTATAGCGCGACTGCAATGTGAATGTGCATAATTTTCGATGCGGCGAAACGAATCGATGTCACTACGTTCTAGCAAAATGTCTCCAACGCCTCGGTGGTGTAGAGGGTAGCGTGCTTGCCTGTCATCCCGGCGCTGCGTGTTCGATTCCCGTCGGTCGCGACAGATGTTTTGTTTATTGTTTTTTATTAATTTACCTTTTTTTCTCAATTTTGGGTTAGTTTTGGTTAGCACTGGGTTAGTTTCCTTTTCTTAAGCCCCCGTAGCAAGCGGAACGAGCGGAGGGCCATGCAAAGCTATAATAATACCATGGATAGTCAGTTACCGTCAGCGGCTCATGAATGTGACAGACCAGTCCCCCGTGTGTGTTTATATAATTGAAGATAAAACGTGCCGGAGGTATTCTAGCTAACATTTATATTAGATCTAGTCACCGAGATAGCCAGTTGCCGGTAGCGGCTAGACGTTAGTAGTTTATTGTAGCAGGTAGCAGGTCTAATCCTGCGTGCGATGCGATGTAATGAGAATTACCCATGTCGTGGCGATTCAGCAAAGTTTTTCCAAGCGGGGTTATGGACAGTCTTTGCCTGTCATGCAGGCGGCTAGGGTTCGATTCCTGTTGGTTGCAAGATTTTTTTTTGGTCGTAAATAGCATAATTTCTTGATTTTGGGTCTGCCTTTGGTTAGTTTTGGTTAGCACTTGGTTAGTTGCTGTTTGTTAAGCCCCGTAGCGAGCGAAGCGAACGGAGGACCACGAGTGAGTGAAATATTATAATACTTCTGACACAGTCATGTCGGGAACGAGTTAGACCGGCGCGACCTAGCGACTAGTGTACATGATTTGCGGATAAATTGACAATGTCACTTTCGTTCCTGCTTGCGCGCCACTTCATCGTGATGCAACCAGTCGTTTGTATGTGCCCTGATGGTCTAGGGGTCTGCATGGTTATCTTTCACTTCGGCGGCCCGAGTTCAAACACCTTCGGTTTTTTTTTTTAAATGTTTAAGGTTATATTTCTACACTGTTTTTTTCTTGTTTTTGGATGTCTTGGGTTAGCACCTGGTTGGTTTCCTTTTCTTGAGCCCCCGTAGCGAGCGAAGCGAGCGGAGGGCCATGCGAAAAGTTAAATATGTGATGGAACGAAAATGATATTGTCAACTTCTCCGCAAGTGTCTACATGCTACATGGTCTAGTGGTCAGATTCAGTGTTTGCAAATTGCAACAATAGGGACGGCCCCCGTTGAGTTTCCGTCGGGGGCAACACATGTTTTCTTTATATTTTTTTAAGGTTACCTTCGTTTTTGCAAATTTGCGTTAGTTTCAGTTAATATGGTTTTGGAGGGCCACGCATGAAGAGTTAACAGTACTCTAAAGTGACGTGAACTTACCAATCAGAAGCGCATAGTGCCGCAGGACTGTAAAGGATCGTATTACGGACATGAGAAAACAAATCGAAATTATAGGCCTTTTAAGATCCTTTACAGGCGGAGACGATTATATCAAAATCGGCCTCTCTTATTGGTCATAACATAATGGAACATAATCTTTAAAAAAAAATAAAGAAATGCAACGGGGGTTTGAACCCGTGCCGACCAGGTGGACTCAACTATCTAAACCTCCGACCACGAGAGCTGTTGAGTCAAATTTATTGCATCACAAAGACATACTGTTAGTACTGTTACTGTAAGACACGAGATGGATCGACCAATAGGAGAGGCCGATTTTGATATAGTCGTCTACGCCTGAGAGGGATCTTAAAACGGAAATTATAGGCAATAAAAACAGAAAAGTAATCTGCAATGTCGTTGCTGTTTTCCAACTTTTACCCACTAGATGGCAGCAGCAGTTTGCAGCGTTTGAAATACTATTTTCAACAACATAAAATTATATTTATAATTTACCGTTAAATTTAATCCATTCTATTTAACAAATTCACCAGAAACCGGCCCTTTCCTAAAACTTTTTCACCAATCATCAGCTTAAACCTAAAATCAACTGATCTGGTGAAATTTCACAAGACCTGGCAATGCTGGCATATTTATGGGATGGGGTTGTATCTTGTATAATAATAGTGGTACTATTACCGTCCAAAATGTACTGGAATAGGATCGTCATCGTGGGGTGTATGATAGTGTGACGTAATTCTCGTAATCGATACGGCATTGGAAAATAAACATATTAAAAAACTTTTTTTTTAATTTGCCTTGCTGCCTGGGTAATTAGTAAAAAAAAACCTTAAGATATTATGAAATAAGGTAATACATCGTGAAACTTGTCATCCCTAAAATTAAATACCGACTCAGAGACTTCTGACCGAATGTCCACTATTTGTCATTTATTAAAATTATTGACCATTGATATGCTGGATTTGTTCCACTGTGCACCGCGTTTCAGACATCGAGCAGACGCACCAGCACACTCAGAACGAGAACTACCATGAACTACGATATATCCCCTCTTACCATTCATGTTCCACAGTAAGCTAAGCAGTGCGTTTAACCGACAACCGACTTGTGTTGTGTTGTGACAAATGTGGACAAACCTTAACAACGGACGATACAATGGCGATACTTTAAAGTTTTCGTGAAGAACGCAGGCAAAAACAATCTGATTACCTAATTAAGCGCCAAAATGAACTGTTGATGAACGCAGACAACTTTGTGGTACCTGAATAATACAGTTAATTAATTTTTTGAAAGATTCGACAACCAACTTAACCTCACTTTGCTACAGAAGTGCAGAATTTCAGAAGTGCATTTTGGTTTGCCAGGGCAGTTTTTGTGTAAAGTGTAGTTCAGCAGATCCCTATAGTTCGGTATTTTAAAGTGATTCTCACGGATTAGTCTGACAAATTAACGAAGATTTGTTTAGAACAATTTGGACATGTCTTCAAACTTTGGTAAGTTTAAAATCCCTTGTTTTATTTTGTAAACCTTGAGATAAATACATTTTCCTCCACATAATAATTGTGTTGTCCCCTAGGATTAGGATTGCTATTGTCAGTGACGATAATTACATACTTACCCCAGTTTAAGACAATTACATGAGGTCCAAAAACAATACATTTTTCAAATGTTTACCTCAGTGTTTACTCATACAAAATCATTACAAATTTCAAGATCTACATATTGGTCAACTTTAGAGAATTTTTTATATTTACTGGACAACAAGGATATGTTTTGATTTGGTTTACCTACATACTTAATCTTTAAGTTTTATGAATACTTAGCTAGGGAATTCTAAGTCAAGTTAACCAGAAAAATATCGAAAATAATAAATAGACATAGGTTTAAGAATGGTTATAAGTACTTACTTACTTTATGATTCTAGCCAAACCACCACCTACGTAAAATTATTATTATTTTAATTAAAATTCCAGAAATGCTTTTATACACAATAAAATACTAACTTTTCCTTCACCGTACATTTCTGAAAACTTACTGCATATTAAGAAAGACCTGAACTACACAACACATGAGAAAGTGCATTTTTACGATACAGGGCGTAGGTATGGGTGACTTGGTTCAAGAAGTGTCCAGACGGCCCAGGATATTGGGGTGTAAGGTTTTACCCTGGGTTTTACAATAAATTTCCCTCACATATTAGATCACTGCCCTTTTTTTGTTTAAGGGTACGGCTCGGGGTACAGTGAAAGAGTTGCTGATCGATCTGGCTTTTTACTCATTTGAGAAGTTCCTTAACTTTAATTTTAATAATGTTACATTTTAATATATTTTAATTGTGTAATGTCTCGTATATTAATCTTGTATGTGGGTATTTAATTATGATATTATTCTATTATAATATTACTGTGTAATTTACTGTAACTTTATCTGACTCAGCGCTTGAGTTGTGTAAGTACTCTTGTATTTGAGCACCAAATAAATATTTGTATTTGTATTTGTAAATATTAAACTTTCTTGTGAATGTCGACATCCTACACTTGCTAAATTCTGAACTTAATTCTATGTGCTATTCTGAACATAGGCTTTATTTAGGGATTTTCCTATGGCTCATAGAAGTAGTAAATGCTAGAATCCCATCAGGCTTCTACCTACAGAAGAATTCTATGATAACTGAAATTTATTTTGCTGATGTTTTCTTTATTTAAGTAAGTACCAGCAGAGCTACCTAAATCACATCCCAAGCCAATACCTCTGGGAACCAATTCATATTTTCATCGAAATATTTAGGTATCTACTTCTTACTTACATGAAAATAATATAAATTTTGCAAAATGGTTTACACTTGGGTTTACATTAAGTACTTACATATTTGCAATTACCAGATACCCAAAATGAAATTCTAGGATGAGTTCTAGGCATATCTCGAACTTTGATCTGAAATATCTACAATGAGAATTGAACCATCTAGTGAAATTTGTACAACAATATCCAAATACTTTCTTTATTTCCATGCATTTGTCATATTTGTAGAGTACTTCTTTATGTTCTAAGTATTTTAAAAATGTTTCCATATATTTCTTGTAGGTATTTACTTGTATGTTTTTGCATTACCAAAGCATTAGCCTCAATATCGATAACCTTTAATCAAATTATTTTTGTAAGGATCGAGTATGGATATACTTAGGTAAATAGTTTTCAGCTTTTCTCGAGGCTTTTCTGTTCAAAAATAATGACCTACTTAGATATGCTTTAATAATTATTAACTCGATTATTAATAAGGTACCTATTATTGAAATAAATTAAAAGGGTGAATGAAAATAATCAATATCTTTTTAATAGAAATGCATAAGTATACTTATACTTTTTATTTTACTTACTGAAAAAATATCCTCAAAAATACTTAAAACTTGATTCTTTCATATTTACTGAATAGACTAGGTATTTAATAATTCAAATTTAGTATACAATTGAAATAATTACATTTTGAAGATAATTAAAAATATGTGTCTAAAATGTCAAAATCTATTTATATCTCGATATACTTTGTACAACACTGGAATAATAAAGCAACATTTTGATTCATATTTTGCCTATTCCTATAGATAGTGTTACCAATTTTATATTCCAATATTGGTATATCGCCAACTGTTTGAGATAAGAAGCCCCTTAAGTTTGGGTAGAATTGCGAGAATTAGTCCTGAATAAAATAGCGTTTTGAAAATTCAATTATTCCTAATACTTTCGCAGATACTCGTTTTTATTTTTTTCTCAGTTTATTGGAAGAGATTAAATTTACATCTTCATAATCATTTTTTCCTCAGCAAAAAGGTTGTACCTTCAGATTTAATATTCGATGTTTCGTCTTTAGACAACCATCATAAATGTTTACTACCTACCTACTTACTTAATGTTTGTTTCAGTATGATACATATCTTATGTGTTAGGAGGGCAAATGCTACTGAAAAACCTCGTGAAAAACAAAATAAAAAATTGGAGGTCACAGGAAAGATCCCTATTTTAAAGAAATAATAACTTGATGTTTGTGGCAGGAAGAAACATTTGAAATGAAATTTGAAGGCACCGTTTTGTAGCAGAGAAAAAGTGGCAATCAAAACTTGAATTTTGTTTTGCCTTATCGCTTCAAACTCGGCTTCAAACGAGGGGTAAACCGCTGATAAAAAATCTGTACACCATTTTCCGTATTTTTGGCAATACTGCACTGTGTTTTCGGTATTTTCCGAAAATACATAGTATTTTCTTGTATTTTCTGGTATTGTCCGAAAATACGTCGTATTGTCACGTATTTTCCGAAAAGGCATGGCATTTTCTCGTATTTTCCGAAAATGAATGGTATTTTCTCGTATTGTCCTGTATTTTTTTATGTATTTTCCAAGGTATTTTCTGCATACTTATGTCTTTTTCGAGAATAAACTCGTTAATACAGGCTTCAATGTCGCCATTAGTAAAAGTAATTTTTCGATCACCATATTAAAAGTCATTTGTCTTCGAGACATAGAAATACGAAATTTACACATAAACACATATAACAAATATATCTTAAATCGACACACATTGGTTCTAACTAAAATCATTTTAACTGTTATAAAACAGTTTTATTAGTATATAATCTCGTATCTAATAAACGTTAAACGTTTTCAAATTCAGTAATAAAATTTTAAAATAATGTTTATAAAACTCTTGTAAAATAGTCTTACTAAACATACTTATTATATAGGTAGATTTATCACCTAGCTTATAAAACTTTTATAAAACTCTTATATTACTTAAAGGTTTTAGAAAATACTCAAATCTGTTTTATAATTATTATCCGCGATGGTATTATAACTTAAGTAATATTCGTACTCGTATTCGTATGAAATAATTTTATAAAGTTGGAGCCTTTTCCGTGTTTGTAAGTGTCATTTATGTTTGTTGTTTCGTTTTATTTTTTTAATTTTTAGTATATTTTGTTTGATTGTGTTACAGCATGTAATTGTATAATTGTTACTTATTTTTGTAATTTTTTGACGTGTCCTACACATTTTATTGTACTATTATTGGACAAAAAAAACATCTATCTATCTATCTATCTATCTATAAAAGTTTACAAAATACTTTTAAAATAATACTGTTATATTACAAATTGTTATATGATCATTAGGCCCGGGATACTAAGGAAATCGCACCTTTTTAACTCAAAAAGCCCAGTGCCAATAAGTTCAATTGGCCCATAAAATATAAGCCTTTTATCAACTGTATCTTGATCATCGTAACGAGGCCATAATATGAACTTATCAAGTTCCTACTTTAAAAAATTTAGTTTGTATTTCTCACTGTCCACTCTTTCTGTGACTCTTCCAATATACCACTGTTGCTCGTAACTAACAGCATAATATTTTTCCGTTTCGATATTAACATCTGTTTCTGATAAAGCACTCGAGACCGACACTTGCTCTAGGTCTCCATCGTCTTCGTTCGAATCAACGGAATCGCGATTTTTATCAGATGACTGGTCCAAGTTTCTCTCTTCAACCGCTTTAATTCTGGTTTGGGTTGACCAATTCTGGGCTCTTTTTCTTTTGTTTTACCAGAGGGTTTTCCTGTAATGAACCGTTGAAGACGGTCTGTACTGAACCTGCCATTGGATTCATCTAAAAGCCAATACAATGATGATTTTTTAATTATTGCCGTTTTACTGTTTACTTTTACTTCTACATAAGGTGAATCAATGGATATATTACTAATTGATGTCGAAAAATCTTTTAAATGTAATGATTCAAATTCAGCGGATTCGTCTTCAGATTCATAACAGTAAACATTATCTCGAGCATTATCTCCGAGTTCTTACTAGGTCTTTTAGTTTCATTTTATTTTGTACATTATTATTGGTCATTGACCTTAATTATTATTATTATAATGAATAATATTAATAATACTCCTACCTTTAATAATAAATATGTAAAGTCGCCAAAAAACACAAGATCAATACCGAGATCAATACACTAACTGGCTAACTGCAAAAACAGCACGGAAACCTCGAAATGACCTCCACGGAAACGGAGCTTCAAACTTCAAATTCAACCCGAAAAAAGCCGTTGCTGTGTTGCCTCATGTAGTGTCAACGGTTTGGACGCTGTTGCCAAACTGCATGTATTGCCAGTATTTTCCATGTATTTTCAGTAATTTCCTTGTATTTTCAGTATTTTTCGTATTTTCCTTGTATTTTCGGTATTTTCAGTATTTTTGTTTTATATTTTCATGAATTTGTACACCATTTTCGGCAGCGGTTTACCCCTCGGCTTCAAATAAAGCTAGAGAAAAAAATTAATATGAAATTATTTTTTGTTTTTTCAAATACCTACCTATTTACGGAAGTAGTTATTAGAAATATCCGAATTTTCAAAACATCACTATATCCAGCACTAAATTACGCAACTTTGATCCAATTTAACCCTACGATTTCCGATATAGGTGTCAATGCTGGGGTGTCGAATTGGTAAACAGGGTGTTACAATAGATTAAAACTCTGAAGAAAACATGTGTAATATATTCGGTAATAGGTATATGAAAAGTGTATCGTCGCATTAGAAGCAACTTCTTTCCAGTATAATTAGATATTGAATGTCTAATAATATCCACATAATAATATAAAATAAAAATACTTTTTTAAACGTTACGACTTTTCCTGCTATCTTAGCCGCCACAACTCTTTTCCAACCCTCAATAAGACGATTGATCTCTTAATTAATTATGGGAGGCTCCGTGGCAAATTCCGAGTGAAATTGGTTTTCATATTCTTTATAAAAATCCGATAAATATTGCTGTTTAACATTGAAACACATTAGGTAAACGTACGCGAGGCTCACTATATCGAAAAGCATAAGCAGTGGCAAAAAAATTATCGTTTAATAATAATTGCAGTTGGAGAGGCCAGTGCCATTCCTTCGAACTCCTGAGAATGTATTACATATAGACTGCTTTATTAAAGCTTGGAATTAATTGGAATGCTTGGATTAAGGCTTAAAAATGAATAATGTAGGTATGCAGCTCGGCATGCAGGGAATATCTCGAGGGAGAGCTTTAAAGAACATCGTTTGCACTATATATAGATACAGAGTAGACAACACAATCACAAATATCGGAACCCGATCCTTGGCTCAATTCGAGGCTCAATTATTCAGCTCAAAACAAACGCACAGCTGAAAGTAACAAGTTTCTAACCGCATCAATTGTTCCCTACTTTTCCACGTAAATTTGAATGTATTTCCCGAAGTATTTCCATCTCGATTTCCATGTAATTCCAAGTAACTCACATTTTCGGGTATATATTTCCTAAGTGTTTCCCGAGGTGTTTCCATAAAGTTAGCCCCGCTATTTTGGATTTTTTTTATATTTTTTGCTGTGATTTGCCCGGCAATTTATTTTCAAAAATGTTGTAAACTCCCGGAGATAAATAAGTACTTATAGCAACTCGTTTTTCAAAAAGAAAGTTAGCCCCGCCATTTTTTTTTTGTTCAAAATATTTTTGTGACTAAAGGTGCGTCCAGACCTGTGACAAGACCACGTATCGTGACACCGTCGCGAACCTCGTCGCGTATAGTCTGGACGGTACTCCGTAACCGCAACGCGTGACATCGACGCGTTTACCGCGTGTCATCACTGCGTTCCATGTCCTGTCGGTCTTTTGGCGTCGCATCAAAGGGATGCTACGCCGCTTGGTTCGCCAAGTCTGGACGGGACCGCGTATCATCGGAACGTTTTGCATATTTACTTGAATTTTAACCAGTGTAGCGGCTATTTTTGTTTCGAATTAGTATTTGCTTTTTTAATATCAAGATGGAATGTGGTCAGGAGACAACGTTAACATTTATAGAATTACGCAATAAATGATCTATAAGTGTGTACGCTGCTGCTGCAACGTCCATGATGACCGACTGTTTTTTATTTAAATGAGCGGAACGCTGTGAACGGGACTATGATACGCGACGATGACACGCGGGGATGACAGGCGACGATGACACGCATCGAAGTTCGCCTCGTCGTGAAAATGTTCGCGACGCTGTCACGTCACGGGGTTTTGTCACAAGTCTGGACGCACCTTAAGATGTGCTCAGTTTGTGCTGACTTGTTTGGTGTGCTTTTTTTCGTTTTTGTTCATTTGCAGGAAATGTGTACTTTATAACAATTAAAAAAAAACTAGGTATCCGATTTGTGTTGTACCGTACTGTCTTTTATCGTAATATTCCAAAGGTCAATTTTTTAGAAGACACACTGTTGCCAAATTTATTCTGAAGATGTTTGTTACACTTTCGTTTCCTTGTTCGTTTCATCTTCTAAAGAAGGTAGGAAAATTGATCGGTTTCTGTTCGTTTTGTTCCCGGAGTGAGCTAAGTGAGTGAGGCAAACGAGTATTAAAAATCATCTGTCGTTCTTGGCACTGCAATGCGAATTCTCCGAGAAATCTCTAGAACTTGGGCTAAGACTCGGGCTAAGAGTATTTCTCGGCTCCAAGGATGCGAATCCAGCATATCGCAGAGGTTCCGGATGATTTTTAAGTGACAATAAGTGCCTAAAAGTAGGTATAGGATTTTAGTTGTAGACGGAAAAAGATTCTTATCATCGAAAAAAAATATCGGAAAATGAAATGAAAAATGCTCGGAAAAATGGGAAAAAATTTAAAAAAAACGTAAATAATTGTGCGGAAAATTAATAAAAGTCGAGATAAAAGTATTAAGTATAAAACGAAATAAGGAAAAAAAATTAATAGAATTAAAAGTTAGAGAAACGTGGTTTTCGGCGAAAAAAAGGCGAAGGAGTTCAGCTACGAGGTCGGGGATGGCAAAAAATGGGGAGAAAAAAAATGCTTTATGAAAAAAAAATTGTGTTTTTTGAAAAAGGGGAACAAATTGAAAAAACGTAAAAAAATGTTCGGAAAGTTAATAAAAGTAATATTATAAAACGAAACATGAAAAAACATTAGGTAATAAAAACACACCATAAGATTATTCGGAAAGTTAATAAAAGTGTTATAAGACCAAATAGGAAACAAAAATTAATCAAAAAAAAAAAAGAAAAAATTGTTCGTGAAGTTAATAAGAGTATTAGATATAAAACAAAATAAAGAAAAAATTATAATAAAAAAAAAGTTAGAGAATCGCGGTTTTCGGCACAAAAAAGTTGAAAAAAAAAGGAAAAAAATTTAAAAAAAGTATCGAAACCGGGGGCAAAAGTTGAGAAAAAAAAGCTTAAAAAAATAATAAAAACTCAATTTTTTATATCTCTTTTAGAAGTTTCCTTCTTGGAAGTTTCACTTCAGTTGTGTGCTTATAAAGGTGAGGTGAGACACATAATTTTTTTTGGTATAATCAAGTAGTGATTCACCGTAAAAATTTGAAATGGAAAGGGATATTATGCTTATATATCATTTTAAAGGGCATTCAGTTACTTTTTCAATGCCACCTTATTTTTTAATTTTCGATGAGCATCAGTTCTCGACTCGGTTCTCGAGAAATTAAGGTTTAAAAGATTAGGTGTTGAAAATGCGCACCACTATCTCCTCCATACAGTAGTAGAGACATTGTTCAAAGTGCTGCTCTCAAAAATTATTGAGTATTTCTGTAGTTATAAGTTTACATTCGTGTACAATGCGTTGCCCCAAGTCTTCAAGTGATTCAGGTTCCGTATCATAAATGTTGGTCTTTAAATGGTCCCATAAAAAAAGTCCAGCCGAGACAAATCTGGAGAATGGCCGGCAATTCAGTATTACGGTGCCGCGTAGTGTGGAAGAGCTTCATCTTGTTGAAAAATGATCTCTTCGGCACGGTGGCGGTTATCATACTCACTTATTTCTGTCAAAGCTGGGTCAATGGCATTTTCTAATAAATCTAAATAGATTGCTTCGTTTAGATTTGCAGGTAAAAAGAATAGGTCAACCGAGGAGTCAACGATAATATGATCTCTAAAAATTCTTAATCAAACGATTAATTTATCTGGACGGTGGGTGTCTCGGTGGGTGTGAACTTCACGAAAACGTCTTGGATTCTTTGGAGACCATGATAACGGCAGTTATGGCGAGTAACTTCACCATTTAATAAGAAGGAACACTAATCAGAAAAACAAATGTTATAAAGATAATCTTGATTTTTATAGTTTGATCACTAATGATCTCATAAAATTCTAAACGTCGCGTCGATCGTTATCATATTCGTTTAGTTTCTGGCCTACTTAACTGAATTTTAAGAGGGTTTATTGGATTTCTAATACCTAACCGTTTCTTTTCCACAGATCCAAATTCTCAACATTTTGTAACTAGACTTTCGAAAGAAGAGCGAAATAATTTCAACTTTGTCTTGAATAGTGAAACAATTTTAGAACGAAACGATGTTTATAGAAGTAAACAAAGCACTAAATTCAAGACTAAATTAGTTAAAATTCTTCATTTTTAGGTAGCAGTAATGGTTTGAATCGCATTTTTCGATTTGTTTACTAAAAGCATTATCAGTTTTGTTCCATTCTTAAGATAACGTCACTTTTAAACCTTAATTTCTTTAAGACTGCTCGTCCAAAATTGAAAAATAAGGTGTTATTGAGAAGGTAACTGAATGCCCTTTAAATGACTTATAACATGAAGCGAAAGTTAGTGGTTGAATCTAGGGCAATGATTATACCAAAAAATATTACCCCATAAGGCAGAAATCTTCAGTGTAGAGTTTTCGGTGGGCCACCCTGTATGCGTTAACTTTGTACAGGTCCAGATCATCAATAACATGTTCGAGCCGATTACTTATATCGCTGAGCAATTAGGGAACATACCTAAGACTTGCCTCAAAATATTTCCGACCACAATCAGAAGAAATTAAAATAATGTATTCCACATTTTTTACTATTTATGTAATAAACTGGTTTCCAATTTGGTCACCAGTTCGGGTACGGCGGCAAAATTTATGATATCCTTTTCCTTGAAAATAATATACGGTGTATCACGTAAATTTTATCGCCAAGGTTACATTTTCATAGATCACTTTTGGCACATAAATTTGACAGGCTGCCTACAGTTTCATAATAGTTACGAAATATTCGAGGAACTAGTTGAATTATAAAGGTACTGTCGAGTTAGATACTGCGCTCGATATATCATTATCGTAGAAACTGAATAAGTAGATAGGTAGGTAGATTGTCTTTATTGTTTTAAGTAACAGGAAACCATAGAGGGAAAGATGGACGAAACAATGAAATCGGAAATGAAATTAAATATTATGGGTAGGGGCCATTATTAGGGTTTAAAATCTCGATTTGGACTTCCGTAAGAATACAATGTGGGATTTTGCTCGAGATTTTGTTAACATTTGCCTCGATATTGCCTGTTTCGTTGTATTCATTAAATCGTCTGCAGACTTGGACTAGTGTCTGGGTCAAGTAACATCGAGCTTGACATATACCTCGACTATATAGACTCTTAAATTTGGAACAATGACTGGCTCAATCGAAATACCAAGTGAATAGTGGAATGACCCGCACGATGGGTTTGATATTCTGTCAAAGGCTACACAATGTAAACATGCTCTACTACTGTATTAGAACTGAACTGAACTATAATTGAAGTAGATACATAATACATAGACGGTATACCTACTACTTAATAAAATAGTCAGGTGAACAAGTATTGCAGTTTATATAGCTGTCTCGAGGCTCTTTCTCATGTACAAACATGCTTAAAAGGCGCCAAAAATAGTTGTCTGGCAATAAATGTCTTTCCACTTACCCATCGAATAGAATGTCATAAACTAGTATTTAATGAGTAGGACAAAGTATTTATTATACATGTTTCCCATAAAAAAGGCCACTTTGGAATTATTCTGGTTTCTGGTTGTTAACGCCTTTTTTGCATAGTTACCTAGGTAGTTGTCGTATAATGTGCAAATCAAGATGATAAAATATGCACTACAATCTGCAGTGCACACTTAGGTACCTATCTCAGTACGTATATTGCACTCGATATTGCATACTTAATTACGCTTGATTATAAAGAATGTTTCAGTTTAATTTGAACGTATATTTTGTCGACTTCGAGGGAAGTAAACCGCTCGTCAATTGAAACGAGAAATTGAGTTTTTAACAGGATTTATTTCAGGAATCTGCTCGGGAATCTGTGTGTCAGAAGGAATTCAATCGAATTTTATATGCTTTCGGTATTTTAATCATTCACCTGAAGGCCGGAGGATAAATCTAAATTCAGACTTCCTTTGGAACGTTGAACGCAGAGTTGCTAGAATTTCAGACCGAGGCTTAGACATTCTTCAGAAATAGATAATAATAAGGGTTTTCGGGAACAACAACCACAAATTAAGTAGATAGTTTACTATATTGTTACGTTCTTCCCTCGGTTTTTCCTCTAGGTTTTGTCAAAAGCACAACCATTACTATTTTGAAATAATACTCTTTATTCCTTATCAACACACTATACTGCTCTTATAACTTTACAACAAATATATATACCGGGTGTTTCACTATAAATGGACCCCCCCTTTAACTTTCTCAATTGACGTTTTAGAAAAAAACGTTCAATACAAGAAATAAAGGGGATAAAGTGAAGTTTTTTATGGCATAGCACTGTTGTATATACAGGGTGTCCCATAAATGCGGAATTAAACAAAGTTATATTTTTTTAAATGGAACATCCTTGGGAACATCCCATATATTATTGCATATTTGGATTTTGCGGAGAATTCTAGACATATTTCAGAAATAATATCCTATACCTATCTGTTACTGTTTTTGAAATATTGACAGTTGAAAATCGACCATTTACCAAGTTTGACAGCCTGTAAAATCTAAACGGCTAAAGATGGAGCAAAATCGTTTGCACTTTCCTATCTTGGTTTTTCATAAGCTATCGTTTGACACTAATT
>MU183068.1:187049-235416 GCA_016904865.1 Pissodes strobi | reverse complement strand
CGAAATTTAATCATTTGTGGAGCCAAAGGCAATCAATTCCAGGGTAATTCTGAGTCTTGTATTGCAGAGTCGCGAATTTACGACAACGTGTGCTGTTTAGCGCAGGTGATTTGCGATCACAAATGGCATTTAGTACCCGAAGTTCGGCGTGACCCGATTCGCGTCACGCATGGCGTATAGAAAAATGAGAACGGGAAACCAAGCGCTGGAGCGCATAGTAACAAACTTTTAAATTTTATGCACGATTATTGTCGATTTAGGTATTTTATTTAGGGGTAGAATACAGATCAAGGTCAAGTGTCTAGCATATGAGTTTCGCCATGTAATATTTAAGGCGAAGTCAACTGACGTATTCCAAGCCCCGCCCAATTGTTGCAATCAATTGTAAACGGAATGCATCTTGGTAACTAGCCGCTAATTTAGCACGCAGTAAAATTTTCAGCGCACTCTCAAGGCACGGTAAATACACAAACCAGTAATTTAACTCGCCACGTCACACGCTTCAGCTGCCTGTGACCTTCAACGCAGTTCGGTAGCGTATCTCATCTCGTATCGAAGCGGGGCCTGCGCGAAGTTTGTGCTTGTCCGTAATCCGTTTCTTTGGTCTGATAAGTGAATTTTTGAATCGTAGTAAACATTTGTTCCTTATTCCTTATAGTAACCGATGGAAAACGTTTAAAAGAAAAAAACGGGTAGCACTTGCGCTGCTGCAGGTTATAAAAACAAATACTACAATTCGAATCAAACATTTTACCATTTCTCAAGGTAAGAAAATATTGGTCTTCATATAAGTTTATGGATTTTTTTCTTCTTTTATAAAAATCTGCTAGTCACAATTACAATTTCCAAGCGTAATAATTTGGTTTCTAGGATTTGATTATGACGCCATATTTTATAATTATTATAATATGTGTAATGACTTTCCCTTAATGGCTCTTTCCTTCTGGGTTACGTATATGTTTTTTTCTACGACTGCCCTGAAAATAGACAAAAACGCACTATAACTGCTCTTGAAAACTGAACATTTCAAACATCGTGAGAAAGTATACTTTGCGCACGGCTTATTCGGGTATTTAGATTAAAGGGCGCCGTCTCCGTTTTAGAGCTTCGCCCTCAGATTCCTAGATCTCTAAAAAAGGAGGCCCAATATTATGGCGCCTTTTTCCAAAGATATGAAAAGAATAACTCCAAAAATTAAGGGCGAAACCCGCAAAGGATGCCCCGGGTAGGGCGTTGTCCCAGCCCTGACATCTCAATGCCTACTCATCAACTAGTTACACAAATTGATGTAGAAGTGTTTGTATGGTCTTTGTAAACTATAAATTTTAATTTAAAGACAAGGTGCTTGATATATTATAATAAATATTATATAATATTGTCACGACTTGTATTTTTTATCGGTGACGACACGCCTTACTTAGCGTGTAGGAGAGCAACTCAGATTTAGGAACGCACTACGTCAAGTTGAGAAGAGATAATAAAGGAGACACATCGATAAAAACAATAACAAGTTTATTTACAAACAAACTTAACAACGGTTAGATTGTATACTAATAAAGGCGTGTTTAAGATTATAGATGAATTAAGAGTTTACACTATACCCAATTAATATGAAATGCATGTCTTCTCGAGGGAGGCTTAGTTCAAAGTTTGTCTAGCAAGCGACGTCACTATTTTATTAATAAAGTTTATGTGAGCGGGTTGTCTTTTATTTAGGTATTTGTTCTGATATTTATAAGGTAAGACTTTTAAGTTTATCACAAATTGCTAAGGCACTTTAACTACTTTTTTGAAACTCCCCAAAAACTATCCCTTCACTAGAAGTTCTGATGCTTCATAAATTCGACTCTCTCTATACTTTTTAGTAGCCCCCGAATGCCGTATACCTATGCATACGTTCACCCAGGTTAGGTAAGGACCTGACAACCTTATACCTGTGTATAAGTGTTCTCAGTTATGGGGTTTGTGGGATAGAACAGCTAGAAGTGTACGCACCTGTGTGCTGTACAGCGACTAATTGAGCGGAATTGAGAGACCCGAAAGTCTGATTAACTCGGCGTTTGCCTGCGTATTTATATGTTACAAAATGCTGATGGCTGCATCATTAAGGATTAAAGTCGCTCCCGTCGACCGCTCAAATTGTTTATAATTAACAGTGAATGTTTATATAACATTTTTCAAGTTCAAGTTCAAACTTGCGACAGGGTGATATTTAATTAATGATTTTAATTAGTTCACACATTCCCCCTCCCTGATAACGTTGGTCCCCAACGTTTTAACCTGACATTTGTTTTAAAAGAGAGAGAACCGACCTCAATTCGAGAAGACATACTGTATTGCACCTAAATTTATTATAATTGAATATATATTTCGTCAGTGGACTTGTTCTGGCTTAGATCCACCCATTTCCATTTCATGTAGTAAGTTCTTGTATGGTTTGCCTCGCTCTGTGTGCTAGTTATAGGTACATGTAACAAAAGAAAAATAGTTTTACAAGTTGTACTAACAATGTTATAATCTTATCCTATGTTTTCTTATTTGTGACGTTTTTTGTTGTCTTATTAACAAAATCATAATTTCATAAACCCGGCTGTTTACTAGAGATGTATTATTTCAAAATTTATTTGCTTTTATGGCCAATAACGTTTTACGTCTCAATATTCATTGTGTTAATAAAGCAACTACGTGACAAACGTATTATTTAAATACGGTTCTGTTTTTAACTTATTACTAATTATATATGATAAAAACTCGCTCGATTTGATTTCTTTAAGCTTATTGATCTATTCTACCTTATATCTAGTGCAAACCTATCCGTTTTGAGAACATCTTTTTATACTGGCTTATAATGTCATTTTTTAAAACTAGGTTTTTATGTCTATGGACAATAAGATGCCTTTCATATGATATCTCCTCTATTAAGATGCGTCCATCCCAACAGAGGTGACATTAATTCATTGTCTTTATAGCTGTTAGTTTTTTTTTTGGAAAAGGTCTGTTAGTGCGGTATATCTATAAAGATAATGAATTTTTTCCCTTGGCATTAAAAAAGCAACTCATTTCGGCCCTGTCTAAAAATAAATTACCTATCCTATATTACGGTATGTTAAACTTATTTCTTTTTAGAATAAATTGCAAATGCCGGTCCTGTTTATATTCTATTTAGCCGTTGTTCTTTACTTCTTATTTTTAAATCCATTATTTACAAACTTATCAAAACTATATAGTATATGGACTTTCCCGTCTATGTATAAAATATTTGCTAACATCATAGTTTCTTGACTCAGTTATGCTTATATGGGTATATCAAATGACACAATTTATTTTGCTGACTTAATTCAACATGCCAGTTTTGTTTAAAGCAATAAAATATATTTGCAACATATCATATGTCTTTATGAATCTTATTATTTTCTTAAGTTATTGCCTGGCAATTCAATCTTGTGCCATTTCGATGAATTAATATTAACAATGCAATGTAAATTAATAGGAAATTATACGTTACGCTTCCGTGGGTCACAGATGGCGACTGCATATGTCATTTTCGCAGATTCCTTGTGTTGCGGACTGCTTGGTTTACACAAAGTCTGGTAGATGGTGCTTGTAGCGGTCTTCATTTGCAATGCTGTCTGCCGTAGCTCGTAGTCTCGCAGACTCGGTTCTTTGTTCTTTGCTCGAAAGGCGTGGTAAAATGGCGTCGACTTGATTTGCTTCTTCGTGTGTGTGTTGGCATTGGATGGGCTAAAGAATACAATCAAATATAAGTATCGTAAATATGATTTTTGGCAAGATTTGATTTAAGGTTTGTTATTATTCAATTATTTTTTTAAGTTATCTAATTCGTTGTCTACAGCTGCTGGTATTTCATTCATATATTATAATTTCTTATACTTTTTTATCTTCTAGGAATCCCTAGTCGAAGAACTGGGCAACTTCTGAATTTCTACTAGTGATTCTTCGAATAGCTAAGGGACTCGATTGGTACTTTCCAATGGCTCCTGACTGGTCCTGGATTGTGATCCATGCGGCATGTTCTCAAGGTAAGGTTATATATACATTATGTACAATTTCCTACTGCTTTTCTATACACTTCTTGGTATCGCTTACATATACATTTTCCCATATATTTATTTTATTCTATGTTCTTCCATATCTTAAGTTTTTCTTACTCAAGACTTACTTTAAATGTATATAGGCACGCTATGTAGGTATATCTATGCTAACTTTATGTAAATTGTGTAGGACAGAGAAACATTATATTATTATTTATATATCCACCTATGCTTTCACATATTATATAAATATATTTCTCCATTATTTCACTTTATTAGCTTTACATAAACACCTTTTGCTTATATATTTCCTCACTATGTACGCTTCTTTTTTTCTCAAAAACATCTCCTTCTATATTTCTTCTCAACTTTTCAACTTATGTATGCTTCTTCTATATTCTTCATGCTTTACATAAACATTTCTTGCCTATGTAACATTTCACCTTGGGTACCAAAATATTTGCTTGGCTTCCTTCAACGTCAGCGTAGCTACTTCAGTCCCTATATGCTCAACTTTTCCAGGCCTAAATTTTTTGCTTTGACGTTATCTTTTAGACCATCCGTCGTTGCATTTTTATTTAGACTGGGGAACACTTTATTTTATAACACTTCCTCGTATACACATATATTCCTTCTGTATATACTCTCAATACACAATTTTAATGGCAACTCACATTTGCTTCACCTATTTATTTTGCATACATAGTTTACTAAATTACTCGCTAATATTCTAGCTTCATTTTTCTTCATAAATCCTAGGTTCTATACTATGTTTATTTTTCTATGTAGTTTATCAACTTCCAATGTGTGTTTATCTATATACTTGTCTTATTTACACTCTGGCTTATATTATGCTATGTTTCACTATATATTCTATATGTTTCACTACATATTTTCCTCATTTATATTTTAACCTCCTAAGTGCCTTGTATATATCAATTTCTATGAGCACTTGGGTTTTATATTTACACTATTTACATTTTGAGGCTTCGGGTCTCTCCTAGTTTTTGTTTTTTTTTTCTTAGTTGCTTAAATTCTTCTTTTACTTGAGTACTTGTTCCATATAATTATATTTTTCCTCTCTTCGTCCTCTTCACTTGTTTCTCCTGCTTGCTCCATGGTTTCCTTTAGTTTCTCCTATACAAATCTGTTGTATTGCTCCATTTTGATGTCTGTTCCATATAATTAACTATATTTGTGTTTTCGGTACTGACTAGCACCTTCGCCAAAAATAAAGCAGCTCCCACAACGTAGTTAACTTTTTTCTTTGTTTGTTCCAGGTATGAACATAGACCCCTAGATGGCGCTTGTGACGTCGACCGCCCGTACTTCGGCGAGCGTCCGTGGATGCAGTACGTGTCCGTACTCTGTCTTTGGTGACGCCGACCGTCCGTAGATGGCAGCACTTGGCCGTACCTCGGCGCGTGATTCGAAACCAATATGTACTTTTTATATGTATAGATTTTATGCAATAGCTAAACTGACCTAGCCTGCGTTTATTAAATGTTGAATTGCTTAATGATTTACTTGATTTTGATGTTTAATTTAAGTTATTACTGTTGTTGTGACGTAGATTCATTAAGATGGCGTCTCTAGGCCCAATTAACACTAAATTGCTTGGCGTCACTATTTTAGTTGTGACGTAGATGAATTATGAGTGTCACGACGCTCAAATTAAATCACTTGGCAAGCGAGGGTGGCTTATTTTAAAGTTTATTTGGCATAGTGACGTCACTATTTTATTAATAAAGTTTATGTGAGCGGGTTGTTTTTTATTTAGGTATTTGTTCTGATATTTATAAGGTAAGACTTTTAAGTTTATCACAAATTGCTAAGGCACTTTAACTACTTTTTTGAAACTCCCCAAAAACTATCCCTTCACTAGAAGTTCTGATGCTTCATAAATTCGACTCTCTCTATACTTTTTAGTAGCCCCCGAATGCCGTATACCTATGCATACGTTCACCCAGGTTAGGTAAGGACCTGACAACCTTATACCTGTGTATAAGTGTTCTCAGTTATGGGGGTTGTGGGATAGAACAGCTAGAAGTGTACGCACCTGTGTGCTGTACAGCGACTAATTGAGCGGAATTGAGAGACCCGAAAGTCTGATTAACTCGGCGTTTGCCTGCGTATTTATATGTTACAAAATGCTGATGGCTGCATCATTAAGGATTAAAGTCGCTCCCGTCGACCGCTCAAATTGTTTATAATTAACAGTGAATGTTTATATAACATTTTTCAAGTTCAAGTTCAAACTTGCGACAGGGTGATATTTAATTAATGATTTTAATTAGTTCACAATATCAGTATTATTTGCAGTCGTAGAAAAAGTATAGTATGCAACGCGTGTGAAAATCACTTTTCACACGAGTGTGAAGGTTAATGGCACGAGCCTTAGGCGAGTGACATAAATCACACAATAATAAAAAACATTATTTTCAACACTTTTTGCACAATATACCTATTATTTTTTCTATTTTGCGTTCAAAATGAAATTTCGACACGTAAAAGAGCCACTACTTTTGTTGACTGGTTGCTATAATATTAACAAAATTGTTCAATGTCAAGGCCCACTAGCAAAAATTTCGACACCGCTTTGAATGAGATTTCTATTAATAAAGACGTCAAAAATGACAAGATGGCCGCGCAACTGCTGATGGGAACTAAAATAAATTAATGATTTTCATCAAAAAACCTGCAAAATACAAAAAATAGCATAAAATACACGTTTTAAAAGACATTTAGCGGGTCGTTTCCTAATTTCGTGCTCGTGGGAAAAAATATGCTGTATAAAGAAAAATAATTTTAATTATGAAATAGTTATTTACCTAAGAAGTTTGGCAAGAGATATATTTATAATAGAAAATCAAATACTATTTAGTGGGAATGTGCATCGATATACATAGTATTATAACATTAAACTTGAGACTTTTGTAGGTAACGTTTTCATAAGTTTTGTAAAAAATCCCAGTGCATAAAAGTAACTTTACCGCACTCATAAATATATCCAAGTTGCCTTTCCGTATTTCCGGTTAAGTAACTTTCAAGCACTGAGTGCGGAAAAGTTACTTTACCGCATTCAGAATAAGAATAAGAATAATTTTATTAATGATAAGTACAAAATACCTTTACAATCGTCAATATTGTCAATAATTTTTTTTCACAATTGTTAATAGAAATTCTAAATAGATAAAAGCTAAAAGCTATTAGTTGGGAAGGACACAACAAATTACAAATACATAGACCAAATCTAAAGATTTAAAATAAACTATTTCTATACACGAAGATATATCACAACATATTAGACAAAATCCTGATCACTAACATCACAATTTAGGAAATCGTTATAATTGTAAAAAGCTTGAGATATTAAATATTTTTTATTACAGTTTTAAAGCGCTTTACCGGCAATTCCCTGACCCTCACAGGTAGCCTGTTGAAAAAAACAGGTGCATAATGTAGCGTTGCATTCCAAGACCTCTTAAGTCTGAGAAACTCAATTTGAAGATTCATGTGTGATCTTGTATTGTGAGAATGTAAATTCTGAATAGTTGCATATCTATTTAAGTTTTGACGTACATAGAGTAATGATTCGTAAATGTAGTGGGATGGAAGCGTAAGAATCCCAAATTTTTTGAAATATGGTCTTGCTTCATCACGATACCCAATCCCAGCCAGGACTCGGACTGCCCTCCTCTGTACTCCAAATACCCTAGATGCATGAAACGAATGTCCCCAAGCCAGAAGGCCATATATACATATTGAGTGCACAAGAGCATGATAAGCCATAAGGCAGATCGCTGACTCCACAGTATTCGCCAAGCCCCTCAGTACAAAGACTCCCGAGGCTGCCCTTTTTGAAACATTATTTACATGGAGTTCAAAAGTCAGTTTTGGGTCTAAAGTTATTCCCAAAAACTTGACCTGGTCTGGATTATCAAGGTATATTTGCCTCAGCGAGAAGACAATATTTTTCGTTTTCTCATGGTTAAGGTTGAGTTTATTTGCCACAAACCAATCACTGACACACTCTCTACACTCAGCCAACCTCTCAATCAGCGACTCACATTCCTTGTCAGTTACAAGAAAATTGGTGTCATCTGCATACAATGTAACACTACCCTGCTGCAGGGAGGATTCTATATCGTTGACATATGTGAGGAACAATAACGGCCCCAATATAGAGCCCTGTGGCACACCGTGCCTCACGACTCTTACGTCCGAGAGATGCCCCCCATAGCATGTCACCTGTCTCCTGTCAGTGAGATACCTCAGAATCAACTGACAGCTGTCGAGATTTAGTCCATAGAATTCAAGTTTTTTCAATAGGATGTCATGGGAGACACAATCGAAGGCCTTGGAGAGGTCGCAGAATGTAGCTCCTACAAACTCTCCCCCCTCAAAGCCCTCAACTATGCCTTCACATAGTTTATTAATGGCCATTACTGTTGATCTACCCTTTCTAAAACCGAATTGATTGCCGGACAGCAAGTCATTCGACTCCAAGTAATCACACAGCTGTTTACAGAGCAGGGCTTCAAATATTTTTGACAAAACAGGTATCAGCGATATCGACCTATAATTGTTAGGAGAGTTAGGGTCTCCACTTTTAAATACTGGGACCGTTTTACTTATTTTAAATAGGTGAGGGTATGTGGCCTCCTCAATGCATTTATTATACAGATTTGTCAAAGGACTAATTAGAACATTTTTTAGCGATTTTATTAACACCATATTCAGATCATAGAAATCTTTACTGTGCTTCTTCTTTAATCCGTCAATTGCAGCTCTAACCTCATTAAAAGTTACATTACGAAAATGAAAGGTAAGCAAATCATTCCTTTTCACCCCTTCCAAATATCTCTCAAAAGAGACAGCAGATTGCGGTAATGCTGATATCAATTCACCAGCAACACCAACAAAAAAATTATTTAACATATTAGGATCAATGTCCGCGCCCATCCTGTCTCTGACCACTCTTCGATTATTATTTATGACATCCCATGCTGCTTTAGCAGGATTGTCCGACTTTTTGATATGATTACTGTTTGATATTCGCTTAGCCTCGGAGATGGCATGTCTATAATTACGCCTACATACCTTGATCTTTTCATGCAGAAGAGGGCAGTCAGACTCTCGAGCAAGGCAGCCAAGGGCCCGAAGCTCCTCCCTCATAACCCTGAGTTTGTCATTGAACCATACAACTTTATGTGTGTTTTGATTTGTTGATACTCTGAGGGACTGTGGAAACGCCATGTCACGCATACTGATAAACTTGTCCATAAATCTGTTACACCACTCCTCAGCCCCAATATCAGGGCCAAGAAATTGCCAGTCTTCACTCTCAAGCATATTGTACAAATTGAATATACCCTTACTTGTCACTGGCCGGCACAAAAAATTGGTACATTTTACCGCAGTGTTGCATATATGACCAATATCAAAACTCAATTCTATAGCTGAGTGATCAGACAAAACAGGATTGAAAACATTCAAACTGTAGTCGGGAAACTCAGAAAAGTTTACAAACACATTGTCGAGACAGTGATTTAGTCTTGTGTTCACAAAGACCTGTTGAGAAAAGTTGTAAGAGTTCATAACATCTATAAAACTATGCTTATCGCCATACTCTCTATCAAACTGTATGTTAAAATCTCCATTAATAACAGTGTACCTATTTAAATTAAAAATAGAGGCCAAAACTAGGCCCATCACATTTAAAAACACGGTAAAATCCCCACTTGGTGGGCGATAGATAGTTACTATAACAATACCACAGTCTAGAAACTCCAAACCACATACTTCACAGTGTCTCTCAACTGATAGTTCAGCCAGGCCCTCCAACACTTTCACGCTTTGACCCGAAGCTGGCATAACAACAACACCACCATGTCGATTACTACCCCGACAAAAGGAGGCCCCATGTTCAAAACCCTGAATGTTGATTAGCTGGATTTCTTCATTCAAAAGGCAGTGTTCAGTGCGGAAAGTACTGTTTCCGCACGCAAAACAGATGTGAAAAAGGCACTTTTCGGCACGTAAGTAGGAAAAAATAGTTTCTGGTCACCTTGGAAATTGTTTTCTCAATATCCCACTGAAAAAAGTTTAGTTTCCTATAAAAACAAAAAAATCTTGAGTATGCCAAATTGACACAAGGTGATCTTGGGTCTGCTATTTGAAGATCAAAGCATCTTTTCTTTTTTATTGCAACATAATCCCTTTTCCCGCGATTCTATTTTAATATAATAGGTAGCCAATTTCGCCCTTGGAATTTAACCTAGCTTTGTATCTCTCCGCCATTTTGTTTTTGCTTCTTTTAGGAATAAAATATTTCAGTTGACATTCTGAACATTATACTCCAGTTTCTTTTCTGGTTGGAGTGGCAACTTTTGCTGAGCTGTAGATGATTCATATTTATATTGCTACCTCAGAGCGTATCAAAATGCGAATATGGATACTTTTGGGAATTTGAAAATGCCTCACGAAAACTTCGTACGTTACATCTCATTATTAGAAATAATATTCTCAATGAATTTTGAAAAACTTTCTACATAAATGCTAGTCAGGCAACAGAATTTGAACATCCCTGTTCACATTTTGCAAAAAAATATTTAGTAAAGCTGGTTTTCAAAATACGACTATATTACACATTAAAATATGCTAATAAAAATTTAGAAATTCAAACAAATTTAAAATTGTGATATGGAAAAATCAATAAATGTTTTGTATGAGATACGTGTTTTATTTACGCACTTTTGTATTGTATTAAAATATTTAAAAAAAGCTTTAAAAGTTAGCCCTTTTTATTTCAAATCGTTTTCAAAGTTATATGCTACGCCTCTGGAAAATCCCAATAATGCATTAGGCGGCCCCGTTCAAGGTCCTCGAGAGCTCGGGTCATAGATAATATAATATAAAAAAGCTCGGGTCTCGGGTGACCTATCAATGTCAATCAGTGTCAGTTAACCTACTGGTTTGTGTATTTACCGTGACCTACGCATATAAAAATTATAATTATTAGAATCCCTTTCATATAGATACACCTAAGAATTCTGGTTAAGGTTATTGTTTTTTTTTATCGATGAAAACAAAATTGACATAAGAATTCGCCGTCGAAGTTAAAATTTTTCGCCGCGAATAATTTAACCTGGAAATGACAGTGTTTATGTCAAAAAAGGCGAAATTCGCGCAGGTGAGTATTCAGCTTAAGCACGACAGGTGCCGTGGTCGCCTTGTCAGCAGCATTTTAAGATCCTTTACACAAATAGTGCACTATGTAAAAATTGACCTCTCCGTATTACAATAGGTTTGTTCTAGCATGAAATTTCGGACGGTTTGAAGCCATCCGGAGTTTGCGCATAGCAATAAAAGCGACGCGTATATCGCTATGCGCAAACTCCGGATGGCTTCAAACCGTCCAAAATGTCATGCTAGAACAAACCTAATATGTCTTCGCGATGCAATTATTTTCTGTCAAGAGCTCTTGTGATGTAGAGGTTTAGATCGTTGGGTTTCACCTGGACAAGGTTCAAACCCCGTTGCCTTTTTTTATTATTATTTTTTAAGATTATGTTTCTAAACAGTTTTTTTTTCGATTTTGGGTATGTCTTGAGTTAGCACCTGGCTAGTTCCTTTTTCTTGAGCCCCCGTAGCGAGCGAAGCGAGCGGAGGGCCATACGGATCGAATCGACCAATAGGAGACGCCGATTTTTATATAGTGCTCTTCTCAGCATGCATCGTCGTGACCTCATTGGACCTTCTGATATGCGCACATAGTGCACACGCTTTTTTTTTATTAGTTTTGTCGTTTTCTGCGTCATTCTGTATATCGGAAAAATGAAGAGGGAAATAAAAAACTTCCTATATATTATGGAAATAATATATTGCTACATATACACACAAACAAATCATTCAGGTTCCTACAATATAGGGATGGTGGAAAATTACATAGGTGAACTATATATATGAACTATTTACGAAAATCCCAGTCTAGGGTTAAAATAGGCATGAACGTTTTGAATTAGACCGGGTGACTCAAAAATGTGACAAACTAAATCCATATTTTTGAAATGGTATCCGTTATTTACTAAATTATTCCTATATATTGATTTTGAAAATTGGTAATTTCTACCAAACAGTGTGGCCTCAGATTAGGGTTCGCAGTAGTCGCTAAAAAATTACAAAATTTGTACTTCCTGTGAAACCGAAAGTTAGCCTCAGCAGATTGGATGATCACATTAAGTTTATTATTTTCATCGATTGTTATTATAAGTGTGAATTAATTAAGGATTTACTTATTACGTTTTAAAATTGTCAATTTGGTGGTTGGTTGTCTTTGAAGTTTTGGCTTTGTCATCACTTTTAATATTTGATGAAAAATGTTTGCATTCTTTAAATATTAAGGTTCTGATTAATAATTTTAAAATAAACTCTGTGATCTACACATTCATTTTGCACAAACCAATCCGATAAACTGATGTGCATTTTTTTTATAAGTAGGTATATGTTCTATATTTTTTCCAAAACCCCTTTTTGTCCAACAGTTTTTTAAGTACTTGGAAAAACATTGCATACTAATCTCTGTGAACGTTTTTAATATGGGTGATGGTACCTTCAAACGACTAAACGAGGATTTCTCAATATTATAATTTTTAAAGAATATTAGACTGTCATTTTCATCTAAATCAACATTAAGATCACCTTGCAAAAATTCTTTACATAAATCACATTTGTATTTGTCATACATTCTTTTAAATAATTATCCTCCAAAGAAGACTATTGAACTCTTTTCGAAACTGAAATCTCTGTTGTCACCAATTACGAGCTCAGTCGAGAACACTGAGGAAGAAAATGATGAAGCTGAAGACTCTTCGCTATTTTCCTTAGATTATCAGGAATCTAAAATGTTATCCTCATCTTCGTCGCAGTTTGAATGAGGAGGTTTACTACACTAGTCTAGACTAGACTGCAATTCGCCAGGAATCATGTAAACTGGACTATTGAGGACTGATGAGAACACGTTCTATTTACAGACGAATCTAGGTTTTGTCTATATAGCTCCGATCGATGTCTAAGAGTTATCCGCCGGTCAGATGAGCGTTATGCACAATGAATGAATGAATTTTTGTTTTTTTAACGATTTTAACGACTTTTGGAAGAAAATTGGGTGTGGCACCCAGAACCCTCCGGCGAGCAGTAGAAAGTTGCCCACTTGAAACAGTGCCCACCCGGAGAAAAGATGCTGGCGACGCAACTGTTGAATACTCATCAATGGATTTGATCAGCACTTATTTATGAATTATGGCATGTTATGTTAAATTATTTTTATAGATCGTTTTACAGGGACACTTTTGACAATTATATCAAGTTTTTGTGTGTTCGCCTTTTTGATCAGCAGTTCTATGTGTCTTCAAGTGCATTATTAGTGAAGATTTTCTTTTTGCTTTATATGAACATTTGAAACAATGAAACCACTGAATTTGATCAGCAGGCTTATGAATTAGGGTATGCTTTGGTAAATTCCGTTTGTGGATTGTTTTATATGGACACTCTGGACACTTATACCAAATGTTTGCATCTTCTCCTTGTTGACCAGCAGTGTTATGTTTCTTCACGTGTTTACTGAGAGAAGATTTCCGATTTGCTTTATATGAACATTTGAAACAACGAAACCAGTGGACTTGATCAGCAGGCTTATGAATTAAGCCATGGTCTTTTAAACTAGTTTTATACATTGTTCTAAAGGGACACCTTGGACATTTATAGTAAAATCTTGCATCTTCGCATTGTTGATCACCAGTTCTATGTTTCATCATGTGTATTTTTAGAGAATAGTTCTGAAATGAACAAACAGGCTTATGAATTAGCATATGCCGTAGTAAACTCCGTTTGTAGATTGTTGTAAAAGGACACTCTGGGCATTTATGCCAAATTCGGGCGTCTTTGTCTTTTTGATCAGCAGTTCGATGTGTCAACACGTGTATGCTTAGATGAGATTTCTGATTTGTTTTATATGAACATATTAAACAATAAAACCACAGCCTTTGATCAGCAGGCTTATGAATTACCGTATGCCGTAGTAAATTTCGTTTTTGGATTGTTTTATAGGGACACTCTGAGCATTTATGCCAAACTCGGACGACATTGTCCTTTTGATCAGCAGTTATATGTGTCTTCATGTGTCTTCTTAAAGATGCTTTCCGAATTGTTTTAAATGAACAATCTAAACAGCGAAAGCACTGGACTTGATCAACAGGCTTATGAATTACCGTATGCAGTGATAAATTCCGCTTGTAGATTGTTTTATAGGGACACTCTGGACATTTATGCCAATCTTTTGTGTCTTCGTCTTGGTGTCTAATCTGGTGCCTCTTGATATGATCCTTCAATATTCCATTTCTTGGAGTTTTAGAAGAATATTTCAAAGATTTGACTGAATGCGGTTTGACATCAGCTTTGCGATTCGATTGGAAAGGAGGTTCAGGAGATATATGCAGTATAGGTTTATGGGTAACTTCGTAGTTTATTAACCTGAAAAAAAAATGTACAAAATTGTTAAAAAAACCTAAGATATACATATGTAGTAGGTATATAAGAGCATCTTTAAAACAGGACTATCATCATTATTACTTTCCCTCACCTGAGAACGGCGTTTGACAGAGTTCAACATAAAAACAAATCTACAAATGGAGATCTCTAAATACAAACAGTCACACGAGTTTGAAATCAGCAGCAGAAAACTCATAGCGCATTTTTTATTGAAATTACTCTCATGGAAAGATATCTCTTTACGAATATAGCGGTACCGCAATCAAAAATAAGAGATGTTGAGAAGTTATATTCAGCTGATGCAACACGTAGAAGCCGTTCCAATGTCAGATTAAGGCTTTAGTTGAAGTTTTTGCCTTTCTATCGCACTGTCCTCGCATCATATTCATTTTAAGATCCTTTACAGGCGTAGATGACTGTAAAAATCGGCCTCTCCGATCCGCATGGCCCTCCGCTCGCTTCGCTCGTTACGGGGATTCAAGAAAAGGAAACTAACCAGGTGCTAACCCAAGACATACCCAAAATCAAGAAAAAACTGTTTAAACATAATCTTAAAAAAAAATTTTTAAAATGCAACGGGGTTTGAACACGGGCCCTCTAGATGAGACCCAACCATCTAAACTTCTCGACCACGAGAGCTCTTACGACAGATTGATTGTATCACGAAGACATATTGTAATACGAGATGGATCGACCAATAGGAGAGGCCGATTTTGATATAGTCGTCTACGCCTGTAAAGGATCTAAAAATGCGCATCATAATGCTGAACCGTAAGGTAGTGTTGATCTTATTACGCTCTTGTATATTCTGATTTTGTTTCTAGGGCCAAATATTGATCTGGGTTTAGTTCTTAAATGTAGCTAATGCCTTACATAGTTTGTCCCGCTAACTACATGTGACGTGTTGGACTGATCGAGCGTTACGCCTAAGTATTTAATTAAATATTTTTGGTAGGCATTATGTATTATCCATTTATGCTTAGTGGGGTGACTCTATTTATTGTCGTGATGTTACCACTGATAGCTCCGTCTTGGATGGATTGATGTTTATTTTCCACTTGGTGTAGTATGGGAGAAGTTTGGTTAGGTGGTAACTTAGTAAGGTAACTGCCTGTGCATAGTATGACCTGGCCGTTATTATCGTACCACCAGCGTTCAGGGAAAGGTCGGTGATTGGGGTTTTAGAGAAGTCGGAAATATATAAATTAAATACTTGCGTGGATAGAACGGTACTTGTGACCCTTGAATGTGCGTAGACAGATTAAGAGAACAGATCAAACACTACATACCAATGGGGCCTCGAAGCCTTTGGAGTGAGAACATGAAATCTCGAATTCACTTTGCAAGGTGTCTCACGCCGAGTCCTAATTGGTAAATAATTTGGATCGCGCGAGCGAGTGAGCGACGTGATGATAAATAAAACGTACTTGGTGCAACTATGGTGGTCAAATACACCCAATCGCGCGACGCAATCGCGTGATCGCACTTGTCTGTTTTTCAAATCAGTTTGATTTTCGTCGTCGAATCGCGCGATTGCTTGTGTTGAGATTCCAAAAGTTTCTGGTCTTGGTAGCATGATTGCACTCTTCTCGAATAATTTCAATAATATAATCAAAAGTCTCAACTTTCATTCTTGTGTAGCCCTATCCCGCTGACGGTGATGACAAAGCTGTTTGTCACCCCGGGGAAAATTAGGGCTACACTTCAACCCCAGAATAAAGCTCCCGGTAACGATAGTTTGCCATACCTAACTCTTCGGAACCTTCCGAAGAAATCGCTGATACACTTCATGCACATTGTAAACGCCATCATTCGCCTACAGCATTTCCCATCCTCCTGGAAACACGCCGAGATCATAATGATACACAGGCCAGGCAAAGATCCTAGGCAAACCGGCTCTTACAGGCCGATTTGCCTGCTCCCCACCATGACAAAGGTGCCGGAGAAGCTACTTTTGTCCAGAATAAGCAGCGCAGCCGATGGACTCGGTGTACTGCCCATGGAGCAATTCGGCTTCAAGCTGGGCATAGCACTATCATGCCTGCAGCAAAGATTGCACACGACACAGTGCAGGGCTTCAGCCGAGGCCAAAGTACTGCGCTGATTCTCCTGGACATAGGAGACAGGGTGTGGCATGTTTGTGATGCATGTGGAGCTTGGCTTCCCGCTGTATCTGACAGCATTGGCTCAGTCATACCTTGCCGGGCGCACCCTCTCGGTACGCATAAACAGGGCAAATTCGTCTGTGAGGCCGTTAAAAGCCGGTGGCCCACAGAGCACTGTTTTGTCTCCCCAGCTGTTTAACTATTACATAGCAGACATCCCTTCCTGTCCAAATACCTCCTTAGTATGCTCTACGCCGATGACACGGCAATATACTCGCAATCCCAAATCGCAGCAATGGCAGCAAAACTTAAGCTCCTAGATCACCTCGACAGCCTGCTCCCGTACCATGCGAATGGAAAATTAACCTAAACGTCCCAAAGACAGAACTAACAATACCAACTAAAAAGAGAACGAACGTAGACATTTCGCCACTCACAATACAAGACATTACAGTAAACGCGAAAGAGAAAGTTAAGTACTTCGGCATAGTGTTCGACAAGCGACCAAACTTTACCGGACACATAACTGACATACGCAGAAAGAATGCTATAGCCCAAAAAAGCATAAATATGCTCATCAGGCCAAGATCATTCTTGAGTCCTGCAAACAAGTTACACATTTACAGAGCTATTGTCAGGCCGACGTTACTGTATGGAGCCCCTGTAGGGTGTTCTGTGGCGAATACACACAAAAAAGCACTGCAGGTTATTCAGAACCGCTATTTGAGAGCGGCCCTTTCGGCGAATCGCTATACCAGAATCATAGACTTGCACTCATGGTCGAATCTTGACACCGTTGAGGAATATATCGATAAGGTATCCTGCAAGTTCTATGATTCCGCTATACGCGGCTCGCCACTGACGACAAACAGTCAATGTGCGATACGACCCACAGAACAAACCTAAGCATGGGCCACATAGTAACGTCTCTTTTTTTTTACCAAGACTCAAGACCGCCTGAACAATAGAACCGACGAACCACACATAGCGTGTTTAAGACCAGCACAAAAGACAGGACACAGACACACTGACTGGCTGGTCCTGCGTGCTCCGCTGGAAAGCGATCTTGGCGAAGCTCGCTTAATCTTCGTTCCTTGATTGAATGGGCAATGCCTTATATGCAATGCAGCATCTTGATGCCCCCTTGCTAATAATACACCAATGAAACGTGAAAGAGGTTTTTTTCATATTGTGTTTTCCTCTGTTTCCAACCGTCACACACTACGCATGCAAAACAAGCCTGCATTACATCAACCTCTCGGTAACGCAACATCGAATCAGGCTTAAAGGGAAAGTAACCCGAGGAAGCAAACTGCAGTGGTATTGACTGGCACATAGTTAGGTCTTATAAATAGGTTAGTAGCCCTAGGCGTGACAGCGATGCGCCCCTGCAAATCATGGTTTGTAATCGTTAAAGGCGGCGCTAGCTGCGTGTAACGCGATTTGTAATTCCTTGGCAGGCCACCCAAAATGTAAGAGTTTATAATAAATGATGATTGATTGATTGGTAAAACTCTCCAAATTCTACTCTGTTACGATTTATTTCGTGTTTGAATGGACGTCTCGCTTTTCTTTTTTTACAAATCTTAAATATTTTAAGTAAATTTTTTTGCAAAAAATATGGCGTCTGTTTTGCTCGCGTGTCATTTTGATACTAACTCAAACTAAGGTACTCTCTTCAATTTGGACTAAGTGGCGATCGATCGCCCCTACAGACGACGCGATCATCATATCGTTCGCTCGTGCGATGTAAAATGTAACCAATTAGGACGCAGCGTCATAAGCGCAATCCCAACATTTTGTACGTTTTGTCGTTTGAGGCGGTCTGACCAGTGGTCCTTCCCCATTGCTTTTTTGATCGCTTTTTACTTTAGCGCCATATCTGATGGCGATGGAGATGCTAACGTCGCAATTCTTGTTATAACAAACATATTCTTAAACTTCATATCATTATTTGCAATGCATAAAACTCTTGTATGAATATTACAATGATAAATTTCTTACTTAGATTCGAACTTGTCCTCTTCATCTTCACTTTTAATATCAACTTCCTCATGACTTATATCCGATTGAATCAAATAGTCATCATCACATTTTTCCGTATTGGCTTCCCTATAAAATAAAATATTTACTTTTATATTATTAAGTTAGGTTAGTAAAATAAACAATATGATTATTTTAGGAGATATTAACAAAAAACGTTAAATACAACGGTTGTAGCGTTTTTCATGAACAGTGTTACATAACAATTTAGCACGAATATGTAACAGATAGAAGTCGAATAAAGTCAATGATTCCACCCTTAATACAATGCGACTAATTTCCTATTTCGGCGTAAGTATACCTTAAAAGTATTGTTGGTTGCCTACGGACGCGTTAAATACATATATATATATATAAACTAATATATCGCTAATCCAAACCAAAAATTGAAGCCACAACTAAAAGACGGAGCTATTAAAAACTCGCATAAGTCGGTCTTTGTCATTCAGTAAGTTCATACTGCGCAATCGTTAGAAACGCTCTGTGATTAGTTGAAAATATATGTAACAGCCAATAAAGTTATCCCCCTGATTGGCGGTAGTTTATTGGATTTAAATTATTGCCGCTTGCAGAGGTTATTTTTTAAAGCGGATATGCTTATTTGCTGTTTATTTTCAAAGCACAAACACTCTAAAAATGTATAAAAACAGTTTTAAATTGAAATTACAATTTAAAGTGCACAAGATACGATACGAATCACACGACACAATAAAACACAGATGGATCGATAAACGGAACACGGGTCGGGGCACGGCCACCTGTACGACAACCAAATTGATGGTCGATTTATTTGTTTACATTAATATTTTTCAGTTAGTTTTTTCATATTTTATAACGTGTAGATATTATAATTATATTTCGAAACGGTTTCTTGTGGGAGATTCCATGTAAGCTACCTAGATGCCCTTCATATTTAAGTAAAGTTGATGAAGAGAATGTCCACAATAAACGCAGAAAGATCAGATTGAATGTTGAGAAATGGAAAGGGGCTGCCTCTGCTATTGCTGAAAGTTTGGATAGAGCAACTACTTACAACGAAATGAAGCAATATCTTTTACTGCGCTACATGAAGCTGATATCAAGATTAATGAACTCGAGGATGGATAGTTGAAAGGAAAAGGAAACTTGTCCTTTTTCTATTTAAATGAACCAGTTGAAGGGTACCCAAAGGTGCAAATGTCTGTGTTTCTGTCAGGTCAGAAGACTTGAAGTGTTTGTGGGAAATTTGTTCATTAAAAAAACATTGTGTTCGGACAAGTCTGATATAAAACTATCAGTACGTGCGGGTTGAGTATATTAAGTACTTTAGATAAAGTGCTTCATGAAGCCAAAATATTTTTGATTGGCAATAAAAAAGAAGATGATATAACATCAACTATAGAACTGTAACTTTACTAACTATTGTATTTTGTAATTGTATGTGTATTTGGGCAACCCAAGGTCTGTTGTGGCTCACATCTGTAGATTCCACTAGGCCAGAGGCTTAATCCCTTTCATGTAATCGAATAGCTGTCTGGGGGTGGATAGTTTGTCTAGTTCTTTCCATTGCCAGACAGCATAAAACATGCTCCATTATTTCTTTGTCCTCCAAGCACAAGCGGCATCCCGTTTCTTCGGAAAGCCGTATATCTTGTTCATGTGGCGAACTAACTATAGATAAGTACTTGTATTTTTACTAAAATGGCTTGCATGAAGATTAGAATTCAGCAGTGTCTGTCTAGAACAGCTAGTAAAATTGAGCTGCTTCGAAACCTTCGGTTTGCTTTTGTTGTTGCAATACTTATTGGTTCATACAACTGCTTTGCATTTTATTCTCAGTACTTATACAACATAGAAAAATCACTGCTGTTTGTATTTATATATGTGATATTTGTTTTACTTAACGTGACTTAAGCTAATTAATCATTTTATTTTATCGTGTATTCTGTTATTGCTACTTAAAAAGATTGCGCTTGAATAGGTACTGAATAGGTGAACTAACTAAAAAAACCATACACTATATATACCTTTTATTTTTTGTGACTCGTTTTACTCTGAGAAATCTACTTGAATACTTATACGTAAAATACTGCCTTTTGCAACTGCTTTGATCTTGGGCTACATATTTCATTTAACTGTAATCACATTTGTTATTAACTAATCACATAGTTTATATTATTAATACATACATATTATAAAAAATGGAAATTATAAGCCAACAAGCATAATACAAAGCAATTATGTTATTCAGATATTCCGTTCATCTACTACTCGTAACTTTAGTTTATCCCTATCTTTGATATGATTTTTATTTCATGTCTATATTTCTCATATTTATTTTTATAATTAATAAACTTGTGTCCAGTTTTACCATATTGTCTTATTTTAAGATTAATAGGGAAGCACTAGGTAGTAGAAGGGCAAGATTTGCTGCTTCATGGCCTTGTATAGGTGGCCGTGGTCGGGGTCGGTCTCGGCCAGTTTAATGCGCGACAAACGGACCAATAAGAACGTTCCGTACAGAGCGTGCGCACAAACAACTTCCTGAACGACAAAGATAGACTTATGCAAAATTGATATTCCCGTCTTTTGGTGTTGACTTCATTTTCCACTCATTGCCCAAATGACGGTTTAGCAGTATATTTCTTTTTAAGTATATGGTTAAATATAATGCACTTTGGAACGTTTAATGAAAAGGTTATTCTTGCCAGATGTTTAATTGGCAAAGTGGTCGCCCTGTAATTTTTACGTGGTTGCGATTTAGGCCAACAGGAGAATGCATAATTAATTGATGTTCTATCGTCAGTTTTGTTTAAACGACTGTTTTTCGCTTTCGCGTTAAAAATACGCAGTCAAGATATGTTATTAAATACGTATATTCCGTAACTTGGCAACGTCGCTCGAACTACTTTGCTTGCTGCTTGATTTTAGCAAGGAAAAAAACCGACTGGAGCTAAAGGTACGTTTATGCCTTGAAGAGATTGGATGTTAGAAATTGTAAATGACGCCGGCCGGAACGAGGTAGTTGCTGTTTGTCTGGTCATTGTCGATGATGGATTTATCGTTGGATTTCTTTGTTCTGCCAGCAGTACATAATATCATACAGCCTTAGATACGTTTCAATGCATATTGTAGATGTTAGTAAATTTGGCGACATCGGCTGCTGTAGTTTGCGTTTGATTACAGGACAGTGTGGAACCGGCTTATGGTTCGAGTTGTTTCCTAGCTTTTTAACATCGAATTTCACGACCTAGGTACTCGTTCTTGGCTTGATATCGTCCTCTTTCTTCAGAAAACCTTCTTAGGAGGTAGTGCGTTCGCCTGATAAAAGTTTAAGAATTTGTAATTCGCCCTAAATAGGGGATTATATACTTATATTTCGGGTATAAAGTGGCGGAGTTACTAGGTTGCTCTAGTTTATGGCTTGACTGTGGATGGGCTGGTTTTTGCCTAAAGTCAAGATTGGATTAGTAACTTGCCACGTGCAGTGTCTTCTGGAACAAAGTACGCCGTTTCCTTCTTCGAGGAATGTCTGTAGAAGAGAGCGTTTGCTCCCCAATTCGTCATTACCATCGAAAACCCCTAAGTAGTTAGGTTTTTTTTTGTACGGAAGCCAGTTTCCGGGGAGTCGCTGTTGTTGGAAGCCAATTTTACCAGGAGCTATTCTGGCTGGAGCTGTGGTGCTTGGAGTTGTGTATCTGGAACAAGCTATTGTTGTTTGGAGCGAGCTTTGCTTGAAGAGAGATTTAGTAGTTAACCAAGGAACTGCAGCCGTAGAGGTATGGCAATACCTCAGTTGCCACTGAGAGTTTATGGTCCCAAGGTGCATTGCTGAAGTCCGCGTGCAGAAGGCCTTAGGTGACATCGGCGAAGATCAGTTAAGATAAGTTTAGGTTATAATTGTGATCTGTTTACCTAATGTTGTTGGCGTGTTATTAGTATTTTCCAGCGTGTAGTAAATTGCGTGTTTTCATTTCTTTCTGCGAAGTATTGATATAATTATTTTTGAAACTGATTAGGTGTAAGCAAAGCTTACCAATGCGTATATAAATAACTGCGATATTATATTGGGTTGGATCTCGGAAGGATTAAGCAGTGGTGTGACGCCAATCGCCTCTGCTTGAGCATGTCTAAAACTAACCTCATCGGCTTCAACTGTCCTATTGATGGCCTTATATTTGGTGACAACACCATCCAGGCTGTGAACTCTTCTAAGTTTCTGGGTTTGTGTATTGACGAAGACTTAAAGTTCTATACTCATATCGTTAAGTTGAATAAAAGATTGGCATCGGGTTGTTTTTCAACCTTTCGAGAGCTTGGTGGAGAAGTTGCGCGTAACGTGTATTATGCCCTTATTGAGTCACATCTCAGATATGCCTTGCCCTTCTGGGGAGCTTGCTCTCGAAATCTTTTTCAATCTGCCTTCGTTCTGCAGAAGAGAGCTGTTAGAAATCTCTGTAATGCGCATCCAAGAACCCACTGTAAGCCCCTTTTTATGAAGCACTCTATTCTGACCCTCCCATCTTTATTTATTCTGGAAATGGCTTGCCTAATTCATAAAAATAAGTATCAATTTCCCAATCCTCAGATGGTATATGGTACACGTTAGATTGGCAATGTTCCCTTGCCCATTCCACATTCCAGCCTTGTCAGGAATTCCTTGATTTACAGTGGCATCAAGATATACAATCATGTTGATCTGCGGATTAGAAATATTCGAGACTTAAAAGCCTTCCGTAAAAGTTTAAAATGCTCTTTATTGCAGAGAGCTTTCTATTCTGTTGACGAGTTTTTCGAGCAGAACTAGAAGGCTCATTATATTCTATTATTAACTCATGAAGTGTGTGTTCCAATAATGAGTTATCAAAGTTTTATTGTGATAAATGGCTGCAATAAGCCATTACAATTTTGACTGTACTAATGCAGGTACTGTGATAATGTGTATTGCGGAGGTAATATTTGCCATTTAATATGTTTTAAGTCACCACACTTATGTTTTCCTGTTGTTTTTTTTTTCTTTTTGATTTTGCTTCGTTTTGTTTTGTTATGTTTTATATTTTGTATACATCTTATAAAGCTTTGTCAATAAGAAATGTTACATGTAATATTTTTTGGACAATAAAGCACTTTAAATGTAAAAAAAAATACTAGTGTGATTCAATTAAGGCTTATAGTTTTTTTATGCTATATTTCATCATTCTTACAATTTAATTTATATTGTGGTAAATGATAAACATTGTCGTTCTGATTGACTAAATATCTGATTATAGTAATTTTACATAGCGGTATCTCATAAACTGAATCTTAAGGTTTATTCATGTACAACTGCGACACGTATACCATGGTACACGCCCAACGGAGTTAATAATAATAAGTATTATTCTGATAACTTTTAATTATTAGTTGATGTGACGATAGATACCCTATGCATATTGCGTTTATTATTAGTTGGAATTGTTTATTTTTGATCTTCCGTACTCATTTATTACGTCATACAGTTAACATCTGATGTGATCTAGTTCAATATTCGTTAGCATATATCAAGTTATTAATTGTTTTCCAATTGAGCTCTTTTACCCGTTTTTATATTTACATTTTGTTTATTGGAAGAAATATGTCAACACGTTAACGTCAAACATAACGAACGCCAATAAAACTTAAACCTGCACGAACGTTACCGTCTTTTATTTGCTCTGAAATACTCCAACTAAACCAGTGTAGTCGTTAGTAGTTGATTTTATAACGCCCTCGCGTAGCGGATAATCGTCAATTTGGATCGCCCTTATGGATTCTTAAGACCGAGGATCTTCCTGTTTGGATCTGCGGATTTGGATACTTCAAACTGGTGGCGCCTTGGTCAAAAGTAAGTAATTGACCCACGCCGACGAGCAAGTCGGAGCACACATGTTGCGCTGGCCGCATCCTTAAGGGTAGGTATCATCTGATTCATTATATCTCGCTAACACATTGAAAGGGTTTTACGCGCAACAACAGTCAGTTTTTTTTTGTATCAGAACAAACAAATGAGCATCGCAACACTGTCATAAAATATCAACTTTTGATCAGAGGATAGCAGGAAAAATACTTCAAGTTTGGTAATTTAATGCTTTGTCTTCTTTTCAAAATAAAAGCGCCGAGGGTGCTCAAAAATATATGGAAAAACCTTGTACAAGTTTAACCACTAACTTCCGTCGTATATATATCTAATCGTCCCTGGAATCACATCATTTTGTCCTGCTGCTTTTTTGAAAATGGCATTTTAGTTAATAATAAAAAAAAATTAAAATTCCATTATTTGTCAACAAAATCATACATCATGACAAAGCAACGTCAAAAGCAAAAATTGCGGAATTACAGGCTGCCAAAAATTGGCAGGTTTTGTAAAAATTACTTACATTACTATAAATTTCAGATTTATGCAAAATTTAAATACATTAGAACAAAATTAAATTAAAATTAAAATTATGACCCACACTGCACATTAAAAGTGCACATCGCTGATAAAAACTTACGCCTAGAATAGAATTGTATAAGTAAAATAACATAGTAAAGGTAAAAATTACTTGCAATAGAACTGTACAACACATTAAAATATTAAAAACATTTTCCTTTGGCATATGATGTAACAGCGTTCTTAAATTGTCGTGTATTTGTTATAGATTTAATATCACTAGGTAGTGACCGGTAAGCCTTAATGGCCATATAATAAGAGCCTCTCTCATGAAATGCCGAGCCATGGGCTAGAATTGCCAACTCATTTCGATTACGTGTAGTCATGTGCATGCTGTCACTGTAATTTTCAGAGTTAGTGTAAAAATAGCTCGGATTACGTCTAACCAATGTAACTAAAGATATGAAATATAGCGATGGAACTGTAGGGATGTTCAAATTAGGAGTGTGGTCTGCAAGACTCCCTATGCCCAAGGCCCAGAATACACCTAACAATTATTTTCTGTCCTTTAAAAATTAGTACAGCATCCCTTGATGATCCCCAAAAGGCAATACCATATAATAGGAGAGCCTGAACATAGCCAAAGTAGTACATCCGCAGGCAGTCCCTGGATAAACAATGTCGCAGTCTTCTTTTAACAGCACATGCACTACTTAGTTTTGCATGTAGCTGATTTACGTGGATCTCCCAATTTAGACATAAATCTAGGTTTATTCCCAAGAACTGTAGGGAATCAGTTGTAGGAACAGACTTATGGTTCAGCTTCACCAAAAGTGATGACTGATCCGTCCCCAACCCCACCTTGAAGAAGCATAATAAACCAGTTTTATTCACATTCAACTTAAGGTAATTATTCTGACACCATTCTGCCACATCACTTGCTGCTTGACTGCATTTGATGGACAACTCCAGTAGAGACTCACCAGCAAGCATTAAAGAAGTATCGTCGGCATATTGACACATTAGACCATTTCCTCCTTTCAGTTCCAAATCATTAGCATACAAGATGAAACGCAATGGTCCCAGGATTGAACCCTGGTGCACTCCCTGCATAATGTTCGTCTCCCCTGACCGACCCTGCCTTAGCACAGATACCATTTGCGTTCTGTGTGTCAAGTAAGAGTGCAACAAATTGCCACAGATTCCCCTAAGACCATATGCATCACACTTACATATCAAACGTTCATGATTCAGTGTATCAAAGGCCTTTGACAAGTCAAAATACAATCCGGCTACCTGACAATTTTTGTCTATATTCTCATAAATATATTTCAAAGAGTTTTATCTCCCTTTTTATGAATTGGGATGATTTTTGCCCTTTTGAGTTGGTCTGGAAAGACTCCTGACAAAAAACTTTCATTGATCATGTGACATAAGGGAGCACAGACCAGTTCAGCTACTGCTCTAAGTACGTTCACAGGAAGTTTATCCAGCCCTGCTGAATACTTGTTGGGAAGATCAAGGATGATCCTGCAGAACTAACTTTCATCCACTGGCATTAAAAAAATGGTAGGAAATTTATTTCTTGGCATGAGCTTGTAATGGCAGAGAAAACTGTTTAAGAAAACTATTTGCTATCACTATAGGGTCTTCAATTGTAATATCATTTTGTGCCTTAATTGATGTATCTTGTAAAGAGTTTTTTTTGTTGGTTTCTGTATTAAAAATGTTCCACATTGTTTTATTTTTATTTTTTGAATTAATTATTTTGTTATCATTAATGCTTTTTTTGTGTTCTGAGACGAATTTCTTATAGTGTTTTCTCTCATTCTTATACCTATTAAAATCAACCTCTAATCCTGAAATCTTATAGTTTACATATAGATCCTTTATAAAGCTCGCATATTCTTTCATTTCTTTACTCACCCAATCAGTAGATTTTATTCTGCTTGAACAAATTGGAAAAGCCATGCAAAAATAATATGAAATTACTTGTTCAAATGCAGAGTACTTTTCCTGTAGTATGACCTCTGGTATAGCAATTCTAACAATCTGCCCACAGTGATCAGATAGGTCTGTCAAGTAAGAATGAAAGAAAATGTCATTATTAGGAACATTTGTGAATACATTATCAATCTGAGTATTTGACAGTGGCCCAGATCTTGTGGTACCTGTAACAATTGAAAACTGGCCATAGCTCGACATTATATTTGAGATGCAATTTGCCCTTGCATTTTCCGCCACAAAATTTATGTTGAAGTCACCCCCAATGATAAAATATCTATTTGCTCTATAAAGTTCCTCTAGCAGATCAGATATTATACAAAAGAACAAATCAAAATCCCCATTAGGTGGCCTATAAAGACTAATTGCTATATGCAAATTATCGTGTTTTACTTCAGCAACACAAAATTCACAGTGTCTCTCGATAGGGAGAGTTTTTGTAGAGAGGGCATTCGAGTTAATTAAATTTTTTGCAAAAATAGCTGTTCCACCACCCTTACCTGTTGACCTAGAAAAGTGACATATAAAGTTGAATCCCGTAAAATGTACCTCAGTTACATCTGTATTTTGCATCCAATGCTCAGACACCAAGAAAATATGAGATTTTACATCAGATAACATAACAGATAATGGTAGGACTTTATTATTGATGCTTCTAACATTTCAATGTAAAATTGTGAGCCGTTGTATTTGGGTAATGTTTTATTTTGTTACAATTATTAACTATCAAAGATTTGGAAGTACTCGCTATTAAGATGTCACTCTTTGTTGGTTCAAGCGTTTTTCAAAAAAAAAATTGCGCCCTACAGAAAAATCATATCTTTGGAAACCTACCCCTGCGGGCCAGAATGATTCCCCATAAACGACATCTTTTGAGTCAGGGTTGACACCAACCATAAAAGAATTAAACCGGGCATTTTCGTTTTTGGTTTGACACTTTTTACCGTAATGTCCTCAAGTTTTAAATTAGCTTTCGTAGAAACGTAAGTCGTGACTACTTTTTCAGTTATTGTGCTTTTTACCTTTGTCACGAACAATCAAATTTTCTTTTTTAGGTTGGACATTTTCTCAAGCTCGAAATCACCAAAGTCATTATTCGTACCAACTCTTCTCGCCTGTTTCTTCCGTTCTTGAACCGGCACCTTATATTTAATTTTATAATTTTAATACAGCACGCTTAGTAACAAATTTGGGACATAAAAGAAACGCATTTCTCTGAATAAAAGACAGATTCAACCATTGTACGGTGTCTCTCAGTTCTACGACAATTTACTGTGCCCAAGCCTCCTTGGCCATAGCAGAGAGTGAGGCTGCTCTCTGACAGTAAAATAAACCACTAACGCCCTTACTAGCCCGCAGCTTAACTCAAGCCGTAGTTAAGCAAGCGTAATCTTCAGGCACAGCCGGAACAAATATAAATCTAGTCTTTTCAGTCGATCTTTAAGTTAGATTAATGTTATTTATTCATTTATTTTTTTGACCGATTGATATAATCGCTCTTAATCTTTTAATATAAATTAAGCATTGACAGCCAAGCTCTAAGATAGCTTTCATTCATTTTATTCTTGATTTATTCATTTGTTTATCTGGTCGATTGATATAATTATTGTGGTCATATCAAATGATATTATTATCGCTACATTTATAATTGGTGCAGCTCCTGCGCACGCATACATATATGTAATAAGCTTAGGTAAACCAAAGTGATCACTTCGGATTGTAGTGTTTAGAGCGTTTATACAGTACCGACTTAACAACAGAATTGGTCTCCGTACAATCATCATATTGCACCCTAATTATTAATTACTTAATAGTCTTTTGACATTCCTTTGCCTTTAAATTCTAAAATTTTACTGTAGGATTGTTGCTGTTTAAAAGAAGAACTAGAAGCAAATAAATTGATCCATAGATTGTGTTTTCTTCTTGTTAAGATTGAGTTTATTTGTTTGATAAGCGTACCTAACAACCCCCAACAAAAGTTCGATCTGATTTTAAATGTGGCAGAAAACTGATTCAGAGTGGAAGACCTTCCAAAAATGAAGTATTAAAAAAAATAAGTAGAGAGCGCATAAATTAATAAAAGAATATCGAGGAAAATGTGTCACACGCTAAACAGCACTAGTTTATATGCACAGTAGTTGGCAAAAAGTAGAGCAACTTTTAAAAAATTCGCATCCATTTTCTATTTCTTGCAATGAAGTCACGTATATTATAACTATGAATACTGGGTCACTGTATGACTAACAGCAGCCAATCAAAAATACTCGTAGGCGGGGATGTACTGTAAACATGTATATTATACAAAAACGCGTACAGGACAGTGGGAACGTGGTTGAACAGTTATTGATTGAAGTGGTGTATAAGAATAAATAAATACTGATTGGTACTTTGTACAAACCCCCCTTAGTTGGCTATAAACAGTTAAGTTCTATGGAAAATGTCTTGTCTACACTAGCTCTATCCTATGAGCATACATTGGGTGATTTAAATATAGACTTGTTTGTTAGGCCTGTAGAGGGCAACTATCTCGAATCACTGAGGCGCGTATTTGACCTAAAGCAAGTAGTGTCTGATCCGACAAGAGTGAGCAGAAACAGTTCGACCTTAATTGATATTATCTGTATCGATAACAAAATAAAAGTTATGGAATCGGGAACTATAGATATGCGCAATCTGACGGATCACGGACCGGTATAATCCATTCTTGAAATGGAGGCACCGAAACCTGCTGCTAAGATAATTACATATAGATATTTCAAATATTTTAATAAACAACTATTTGAATACGAAATGCAGCAATTGCGATTCGAGGAAATGCTGCAACAGGGACATCTGGATTTGGACACTAAAATCTGTCTCTTCAACCAAAGGCTAACGGAAATCTTTGACACACATGCGTCTTTGAAATCGGCCCAAATTAAGCGTAAACATAAACCATATATTACGGACACAATTAAGGAAATTATAAAGCTGAAAAATCAGGCATTTAATAAATATAAAAGAACCCGAGATATTGCTCACAAAAATTATTACCTGGACATTAAGAACTATCTCTCCTTCGCAATCCGTAGCGAAAAAACAAGCTTATATGTCTTTTGAACTGAGGAAAGCTCAAAAAGATAAAAAAAACTCTGGTAAAAAATTAACAATTGGAATATTCATTTCCTAAGCAATAATGACATTCCCACTTACTTAAGGGACGTGAATAAAATAAGTGACTCAATCTCTAGCGTAGCTGAGTTGGCAATTCCGGTTAATGTTGAGACACTTGATTTTTTTAGGAACAATAAATTAGATAACATAGATAATATAGAAGCTTTAGCGTCTATTATTCTGAATTTGACGTGTACCGGGCCTTTGCCCGTATTAGGTCAAAAAGTGTGGGTATAGATGAGTTAGGCCATAATATGTTAGTGTTGTTATTGTGTAGAAAACTTCTTAGCTAACTTACACAATAAAGATTTTTACAATATTCTTGGGTGACATAAATATAAATATTTTGGACCATGATTTGGCTATTGCAAATAGCTACTTGACCGCACTTATGTCTCTGGGATACAAGTCATATATAAATACGCATACAAGAGTTACAACGAATACCAGGTCATGTATAGACCATATATTTGTTAAACAAAACTTAAACAATGCCAATTTGAACCTATTTTCTGCAGTTGTTAATAACAATACAACAGATCACTACCCTATATATCTACAAATATGCAAAAGTATCCAAGAAAAGCCAGAGCCCTTTCAAAAAACCATCGTAAATTTCGATCATTTAAGATTTAAAAATCTAATTAGTCAAGAGTCTTGGATTTCTGTTCTGGCAAGTAATGAGGAAAAATACAGCGTGGAACTTATGTTATAAGACTTTTATAGGTATATTCAACAAGTGCAAAACAAAAAAAGTGATAAAAATTGGAAAGCATGTCAAAATCAAACCTTGGATCACAAATGCTATTATAATTTCTATAAAACACCGTGACCAATTAAAGAAAGATTTAATTAAAAATAGGAACAATGATCTACTTATTCAGACATACAAAACATATAGGAATCATTTAAAAAGGATTATAAATGAAGCCAAAGCCAGATATTATCGCGAAATTGTTAATTGTAACAAACATGACATGAAAAAAATATATAAAGTAATCAACGAAGCCACAAACACAAATAAAAATAAAATCAGTGACATTAACATTCTAAGTAGCAATAAAAAACCGTTTATAAATACAAAACAGATGGCAAACTGTAATGAATATTTTACAAAGATAGGAAAACAAATGGCTGCCAAAATAAAAGTACCTAAAAAACACAATAGCTTTGAAAGTGGCCGCGTTACTCAGAACATGTTTCTAAAGCCAGTTCATAAAAACGAACTGATTTTACCTATAGCGTCACTAAAAAACAATAGTTCCCCAGGGTTTGACGAAATTAGCTCAAAATTAATAAAAGACCATCACTTATACATTATTAGTCCGCTTATGCACGTCATAAATCTAATCTTTCTTCAGGGAACTGTGCCAAATGACTTTTAAAAGTCTGTAGTGGTCCCAATTTATAGGTCTGGAAATAGAACAGATATTGGTAATTTTCGACCGATAAGTCTAATTAGTACTTTTGCCAAATTGTTCGAGAAATGTCTTAAAGACAGACTACTTAATTTTTTTACATCACACAAACTTTTGAATAAAAATCAATTTGGCTTCCAAAAAGGTGTTAGTACTAATCATGCTATATTTAAACTTGTTGATTCTATCAAATCTCACTTGGACGGACGCAGAAAGTGCCTGGGTGTCTTTTTGGACCTTGCAAAGGCTTTCGACACAGTGCCTCATAAAAAGCTATTGGATGTGCTAGAGCACTGCGGAGTAAGGGGCACTGTGTTGGACGTCTTTCGCAGTTATTTGGAAGACAGATCACAGCAGGTTAAAGTAAATAACATTTTGAGTGACTATCTAACGATCCATTTGGGCATCCCCCAGGGCACTGTTTTGGGGCCGCTCCTGTTTATCGTATACATAAATTCATTACTGAGCAAAAAAATTAAAGGCCTAATTATATCATATGCGGATGACACAGTTTTGGTATTTACTGATGATAGTTGGGAGCGGGTAAAAACTAAGGCTGAACTGGGTATTGGAATGGTGAAGGAGTGGTTGGACTTTAGCGAATTAACCCTTAACATAGACAAATCAAAATATATTGCATTCTCTCTTACTGATGTGAACAGACCTAATTTCAACTTTTTACAGCTGAACGGAACATGATTAAAAATAAATGAAGTTGATTACATCAAATATTTAGGTGTTATAGTTGATAAGAACTTAAAGTGGTCTAAACATGTTGATGGTTTGGTTGCTCGAGTTAGAGGGCTGGTCTTCAAATTTTATGAGTTACGTAAATTTATGAACAAAAACTTACTTATATCCATCTATAAAGCTTTGGTGGAGCCTATTCTACAGTATGCTATAATTGTGTGGGGTGGTCTGTACAAGAACTCTCTTGAACCTTTGAATGTGGTGCAAAATTATATTTTAAGTCATATTTCAGAAAGAAAAACGATTTCCTACTGAACAGCTCTATGACGACAACACTCTTAACATCAGAATGTTATACTTTTATAGCATTTGTCTCTTTCTGTACAGTAGCAATGACTTACAAACAAAAGTTGAGCACGCATACCAATCTAGACAAGTAACCAATCAGAATTTGATTATTCCTTTTTACAGAAAGGATGGTAACCAGAGATTTATTACAAGCCTAGCCCCCAAAATATACAATTCCTTGCCAACTAACATAAAAAATATTTCTAAATATCATGCATTTGCCAAAAAGTGTAAGCCACTCATCTACAGCAACTATAAAACATTTCCTGAACTGTTGTGATTCTCATTGCTTGTGCGTTGTGTGTACTCTTGAATTTTTCTTAATTTTTTTTTTGTTTTTTTCCCTCAAACTTTTCATCCTTCACATTGTATCTTTTAACTTTAGTACATGCAGGTTGTAACATAAACATTATTTGACATTATTATAATAAAAGAAAATAATTTTCCGACTAACATTTTTGCACATACAGATTGCTAGTAATCTAGGTGCAATAACCTATTTAAGTAGCTGAAATTGTAAATGTTGCAATTTATTGTATTGTAAAACTATTGTAAATTATGTGAATAAACTAAGTAAACTGAGTTTAGCTTGGATTATGTTGTACCAACGATTACTGAATTTTTTAACACATGTCTGCAAGGGGGAGGATTTCTGAGCGTATGGAAATGTTCTCTTGTTAGAACCTTACTGAAGAATTCTAATATAGAGAAGAGAGTTTTGCCAATTTAGACCGATCTGCCTCCTGCGGATCTTAGCCAAAACTTTAGAATCACTGGTATCCAAGATGATTTTGGAATTCACATGTGATAAACATATCGTACCGGAGATATAGTCTGGATTCCGAAGAAGCCACAGTACTACGACGGCACTTAGTAAGGTAACCATTGACATTACAAAAAATTGAGCGAGACACTGATGTGTAAACATAATATCCTATATCGACATCATCGACCTGAAAATCTATGCCACCTTAGGCTTCGGGCCGCCTGAATACAGACAACCACTTATTTGGAATTGGTTGTCTATATACCGGCGTTAGAAAGAACACGTTTTACACTAAAGGTTGCAGACAGCCTGCAAAACGCATTCCCGTCACAGATACCGCCTGACGTGCATTGTATAATGTTTATAATGTAACATTTGCATTAGAATGTCTAATATTACACTTCACGCAAGAAATATATCAGTTTTCCAGACGCGACATGGCGATACATACATTTCCACAACAAAATTCTCCTTGACGTGATCGTCAAGGAGAATTGATGATGTACTAAAGCTTTTTATTTCGGAATTCCTTTATAGCACTTGACAATCTTGCTGAGTAGTATGTACACACCTTTGGTGTAGATATTGTTCTATATTGTTGTGGAGGGTTCATGTTTATCATACAAATTTTTGCCTTTTACTCCACTTCATTCGTATGTTTTTTTAGAAAAATAGAGCCGCCTTGGCTCTGCCCATAGGGTGTAAACAGCACAAGTGCTAGTTTAGTGACTTCAACGAAGCTGAAAAACCTAAAAGAACTGGAAATTAGTCGATATATCGAGGAACAAGTCTGCTCCCATTGTCAAGAACGAAAAATCTAAAAATTAAAATGGTTAGTAAATGCAATTAATGTCGAAGTGTTTTTTCGTTTCCTGAGGTCCTATATATCTACAATTTGATACTATGTGTTTAGGAAGAGTTCAATGATTTTTGTTTACAGATTCAGTTCATTTTTAGGTGTATCTTATCACCTTCAGCTTTTAGCAAAGGCAACCAGGTGTTAATGACGTTATCAGAAGCTTATTTATTTATTTCATTTTACGTTTTTTTGATAAAGGTTCCTTTGCTAAAATACTTGAAGCGTTCCAATTTATTCGTGTTCTGTGATTGCTGGATGCGATTTGTGGAAATCACATATATGTCAACATGCATTTGATAACAATCACAGAATATATTGGAACGCTTCTTCAAGTAATTTAGCAAAGAAATCACTATCAAAAAAACGTAAAATTAAAGTAAGTAAAGATGAATGTGTTAACTTTAATAACACCTGGTTACCTTTGCTAAAAGTTGAAGTTGATAAGGGACACCTAAAAATTAACTAAAACTTTAAACAAAAATTATTGGATGTTTCCTGAACACATGGTACCAAATGGTAGATATAGGGCACCTCAAAAAACGTAATGTTTGTTCAAACCAACTGCAATGTTACATCATCAATGACACCAAGTGTATTCTTATGAGATTTGCTAGTGTCGGCATTATTGTGAAACATTATACCTGCTCTGGTGTCTGATGCCATATAAGCATCGTCGATTTTAAAGATTTTTTTGCGTTCAATGGAAAGATCACATCAAATGGAACACATTAATGCAAAAAAATTGCGGATGAAGCACTTTTGACGTCAAAAATTGAAAAAGAAATTTTATAAATGAGTGACATTTAAATGCGAAAACTCTCTCAATATGACGTTAATGATGACAATTTACTTGCAATGTTGTCAGACTTGGCTAACCTTCTAGATTTTCAAGTAAGCAAATTGGCAAGTCCAGGAGCATGTTTCATAAAGTAGAATAACAACTTGTGAAAGTAACTAAACAAGCGCGCACCGCGTGCTTGTTTCTTATATGCCTCAGACTAACCAAATTAGCTCCCATTTGTCTCTTAACTAACCCAAACTAACCAAAACTAATTCAGACTATTGCAAACTAACCAAAACTAGTCCAAACTAACGTAAACTAACCTAAACTAACCCAGATTGACCAAAAGCAACCCATACTAAGCAAAACTAACCCTGGCTGTTTAGCCATACATGTATATACATAAAAGTAACAATAGTTTACTTACGGTGCACAGTTGACTCAATTTGTCCATTTCTCAGTAAATGTCCTAGTTGTCATAAAATAAAATAATTTTAAAAGACAAGCGGGCTACGCACGTCAGTAAATCAACCACAGCTAACCCAAACCAACCCACACTTATCCAAACTAACCTAGACTAACCCTAATTAACCAAACTATTCCAAACTAAGCAAAACCAACCGAGCCTCACGAAAACTAACCCAAACTAACCAAAATTAACCCAGAGTAACCCTAACTAACCAAAGTAAAAAGAAAAGCACCCTATGCGCGCTTTTATATTCGCTATTCCAAATTAAGCAAATCCAACCCAGACTGACCAGAACACACCCATACTAACCTAAGCTAACCCTAATTAGCCAAAGTAAAGAGACAAACGAGCTACGCGCGCTTGTCTCTTCGCTATCCCAAACTAAGCAAAACCAACCCAGACTAACCAAAACTAGCCCATACTAAACAAAACTAACCCAGACTAACCCTATGTAACCAAAGTAAAGAGACAAGCGCGCTACGCGTGTTTGTCTCTTCGCTTTTACAAACTAAGCAAAACCAACCCATACTAACCAAAACTAACCCAGACTAACCCTAATTAACCAAATTAAAATGGCAAACGCGCTACGCGCGCTTTTCTCTTCGCTATTTCAAACTAAGTAAAACCAACCCAGACTAACCAAAACTAACCCTAATTAACCAAAGTAGAGACAAGCGCGCTAGGCGCGCTTGTCTTCTGTATTCCAGATTAAGCAAAAATAATCGAAACTGACTTTAATTAGCCAAACAAGCGCATTGAGACCAGCGCGCTACGCTCTTAACCAACCCCGCCCATCAGAAAATCAAAATTAACCCAAAGTAACAAAATAAACGCACTACGCATGATATTCTCTTAAACTAATCCAAATGACCTTTTAAATTTGTATATATTTCAATAAACTAAATAAATTAGTTTATATGACTTATTAAAGCGACCCACTTCTAGTGTAACATCAAATTTTAGTAAATCATATATTCGAATTATTGTTATTTTATTAAACAAAGCCATTAAGAATCATTATTTATAACATATTCAACACGAGGCTGTTATATTTTAGAACCAAATAGAAATTACACTTGGCAACATCTACCCATACAACAGCCAAGTGAGCCGTGCTAAGCCAAGGCCACCTATACTACAATAGGTGGCCTTGGCTAAGCCAACCTAATATAATCATGTTTTGAGAAATAGTCATGTTGACCTTTATCTCATAAATATTATATTATCGTTTTAAAGTGCAAAAAAACCAGTTTTATTTGCAAGTTTTAAGAAAAGAAGCTTTATATTATGTCATTAATTAACCTTCTGCGACCATACCTCAGGACAAAGTGTACTGGAATTGTGTTTATTAGAAAAAAATTTATGTTAAATTTTAATTTTAATTTTCAATTTCTTTGCGAAAATGCGCTTCATCCGCAAATTTTTTTATGTTTCCCATTTGATGTAATCTTTCCATAGAACCCAAAAAAAAGCTTCAAAATCGACGGTGCTTATATGACACCAGAACCCCTGCTCTGAACAAACTATATGAATTATTTACCTAATAACACTTCAACACAACACTAACCTACAAGACCAATAGTGAAACGATATGATATTGTTCTTGTCATCTTGTCAAAGTCAATTCATTATTTGACAAAGTACACAAGCTTTTTATTGTTTAATAATTGCATTTAAAAACCATTTATATTTATAGATTTTTCGTTTTTCGCAAGGGGGTCAGACTTTTCCTCGCAACGTCGACTGTGTTCCGGTTCTTTTAGGATTTTAAGCTTCGTTGGAGTCAGTAAACTAACACTTGCACTGTTTACACCCTGGGGCCAGAGCCGAAGCGTGCTCTATTTTTCCAAAAAATTTACAAATGAAATGGAGTATAAGGCAAAAATTTGTAAAATAAATATAGATACAAGCATCCCATGATCCAGTTGTGTTCTGATATATGAGACTACCATTTCATATCCCTCACCTCTGATGACTTCACTTACTTGCGGCTTTAGCCAATGTTCAGATATGCAAAACACTTGCTGTTGCGCCTCCAGGGTATTTATTTAGAAAGAGCTTTATGTACAGAGTTTTGTTATGTAGGCACTTATTTTGTGAATAATTTAAGACTTTCGGGAAAATTTTCAACTGACAACATCATAAAAAATTATTAAAATTATAATTAAGTACTTACAAATTCCAGTCAGTTTTGATCTGTTCATTGATGGTAGCATGCTCATATAAACCACTGTCAAATTCATCTGAAGATCTCCTAAAAATATTATCTTACTTTTAATTTTATCAGACATTATTTTACTGTAAATAGTAATAAAACAATAATCGTTTTTAACCTGTGATCTAAATCATCTTTTACACTTCTAAAAGTTGGGTTTTCGTATTTGATAAAAGGTTTTACTCCTGATGTGGATTCTCTACAAAATGCATTCTAATAAGTATTGATTTAACTTATCAATAAATAAAATTTTTGAATAATGCTCAAGAACTTTATTCAACAGTTTATAATCTGTATGGAGCTAAAAAATCAAGACTGAATATAAGAATCTAAAATTTAAAGATATTATTGAATTAAATAAGAAGCTCTCGAGAAAGATATCCATCCATGTGACGTTACGCTATAAGAGTTGTGTTAATTTGATTTTCCTATTATGCTTTATTGCATTTGAACTGTAAAGTAGAGTTCTGAAGTCATTCTAGCCAATAGGGATTTTTTTGAATTTTGTATTCCTACTGATGTAGAAAAGTCCACTTAAGTATTACACTCACAGTGGGGGCAAGGGAACACTGCAGGCCATTTTTTTTAAGGAAAAAATTATTGATGCTAACCTGCACCTATTTTAGAAATTAGTAAATAATTAATACACAAAAATCATATACAAGGTTATATTAATTTTCTCTACAATGTAGAAAGTTGTCATTGCTGATATGAAAGAGTAATTTAACAAAACATTAAATATTCCTCAAATACAAAATTGAAAATATAATAAAAAGGTGTAATAATCTACCTGTGACACAGATTGTGTGCTAAATGATCAACAATCTGATTCTGCAAAATACAAGACAAGTATTATTTACTTACATTACATTATATAAACGTCATAGTTTTTTGGTTTTTAATTCTCAAAAGATAATACTTGGTTTTTATAATATAATCATATAAAGTACTACTTTTAATGATGGAATATCTAGAGGATGCATTTTTCATCCTTATTAGTTAGTTTAAGTTAGTGTTTTGTCTCTTTTATTTCCTTTCCCAGTCTATTACAATGTAGCGATAGCGATATGAAGCTGAGGAAAAAAACAGGTATATTACTTTTTGATCTGTGTCAATAGTCAAGAAGAGGTTTTCAAATTTTCTGCATTTTTTTTTGTAACATTATATGCTTTTATAAGCCTACTGTACTACATACCTACTACACGAAAAAACTGGAACTTTTTGCAGCGCTTAAGTGCTTAACACAAAAGCTTCACTGAAAAACTATGCAAACTACCTATATTTATAGAACAACCAGAAAAAAATTGCAACTATACCCAATAAAAATGTAGGTACAATATCAGTTTCCGATTTAGAAAATAAAATGTTTGACTTACCTTTTGTTCTTTTCTAACTGTGCTACAGAAGACTTTTATTTAGTTGTATTTAGATATAACTTATCCTTTCTAGACAACAATTAAGTACTTACTCAATAAGATGCTGATCATTTTCTTCTTTAATCCAAGATGCTTTATTCTCTTCTTTAATTGTATTTGGCATCCTTTCCAGCATATTTGGTATTGGCGTATCGGTGATATATGCCTGATTATTAGACATAATATTTGATGCTTCCACTGGAAAAAATATTCAGTGCCGTTTATTTGGTAGTGAAATGTTAATTTTAGACTTCTGCTACAAAGTTTGAATTTTATTAAAAGAGTCAAGTCAGTCAATGTGTCAATGTTGACATCACAATAGAGATGAGCGAGGCAACAAAGGAAATTAGCGGCTAGGTCGCGCCAGTCTGAAACGTTCCGATAACGAAATACTGCGTGCGACGCCTCCCTCTCACTCTTACGACTCCAGCGATAGTGTATGTGGTGCTGACTCGAGCGATTGTATTCGCGTTATGTCTTCGTGATGCAATCAATATTCAGCAAAAGCCGTGGTGGTCTAGAGGTTTAGATGGTTGGGTCGCGATTCTGATGATATCGGCGACGGCTGGCGGCTCGGTTTCGAACCCCGTTGCTTTTTTTACGGTTAAGTTTCAAAACAGGTTTTTCTTGATTTTGGGTATGTCATGGGTTAGTTTTGGTAAGCAAACAGATTTTTTCTTGAATCTAGGTATGTCTTGGGTTTCGTTTGGGTTAGCCCCTGTAATTTCCTTTTCTTGAGCCCCCGTAGCGAGCGGCAGCGAGCGGAGGGCCATACGAAAGGTGAAATATTACTTGTTGTAATACGTGTCCCTACTTTGGATGTATTTTTTACGAAATATACAGCAGCTTGCATGTGTTTCCTCGAATAAATAATAACACAATCGTGTCGGGAATGATTCACACCGGCGCGACCTAGCCACTAGTACAAAGGAAAGTCTCTTACTCGAGTCTAGAGCTAGCGTTTTTGTTTACTACCCGCCTCCCGGCACCCACTTCCCGGATGCATACTTACACATCGGTTATGTTCAACGTTAGCGCTTACAAGCGCTAACCGCCAAATAAGTATTGAACTACACCTCAGCACAAAAGCGAACGTTAGCTTAGATAGATAGATAGATAGAAAACATACTTTATTGTTCAAGAATTACATTTCATATGGAATCCTTATTAACAAAGCCTATAGTTATTTCTTATACTAACATATTGAGCCAAATCAACAAATTGACGCCCTTAGTCCACAAAATTTCAACACAAGTGTTTGAGCTAAAGGCCCAAAAATAACGGGTAAAAAGTGGTCTATACAAATCAATAAAAATTAATAATAGGTAAAATAGGTCAATTAAACAATACGTGAACAAAAGGGTAAAATGATAAATTTACGGTATGACATGACACTATACAACGTCAATGTTAAAAATTGTATAAAAAAAAATCATGAGTCGAATAAAAAGCTCTATCAAGAAAGAGGTTCTACAACTAAGACGAAATGACCTCAAAACAGCAATACTACGAACTTCCATGGGTAAATGATTGTACATCTTCACACCTGTGTAAATTATTGAATTTTTGATGTATGTTGATTGGGGGATAGGTAAAGGAAGATCATGTTCCTGTCTTGTATGGTAGGTTCTGGTGTTAGGGAAGCGTGAGACATGCTTGTGAATAAGACACACTGTTTCCAATATAAAAAGGCTTGGCAAGGTAAGAATTCCACTCTCAAGGAAAACTGGTCTGCAATGAGTCCGAGGATGCACCTGGCACATATGTCGAAGAGCCCTTTTTTGCAGCACAAAAGCAGACTGGAAAAGACCTTGGGAGCAGAAACCCCAGAATGGGATGCAATACCTCAAGTGCGACTCAATCAATGCAAAGTAGGTGGTTCTTGCAACGGTCATACCAAGTTCTCTGACAATGACCCTAATACTGTAACAACCTGAGGCCAGTTTTTTGTTCAAAGCTTTTAAGTGTGAGTCAAATTTCAACCTATAATCTATGTTTAAACCCAGAAATTTAGATGCTTCAACAATATTGAGGGGATGACTGTCAATGGAGATGTTTTCCATGGTGGAGTCTCTGAATTTAACGATATGTGTTTTTGATAGGTTGAGAGATAGTTGGTTCGCATCACACCAAGATTTAATCTTCTTTATGTCCATCTCAATCATACTTTGAAGAGTTGCAAGGTCATTGTGTGACCATAGTGCCGTGCAATCATCTGCAAATGCCCCAATCACTCCCAACAGATCAAGGTTTAGAAGATCATTAATGTAGATGAGGAAAAGTGATGGGCCCAGAACAGAGCCTTGAGGAACACCACTTAAAATGTTTCGTTTTTCTGATGTTTTCTGATTTGTAGAAACGCATTGAACTCTCTCAGAGAGGTAGGACTTGATCCAATCAAGCCCAATACCCGTAAAGCCATACCTGCTCAACTTCAACAGCAGTATTCTGTGATTAACGATTAGTTAGCGCTAAATAAAAGCGCTTTTTTAGTCAGCGTGCTACCTAGCACCAAAATCGCCGATAATTTCAAATAATAAACTAACCTTATATTTTAAATTTTAATTATTCCAGTGTTTATTTATGCAGACTCATGTTAAAGTTATGTAAAAAATGAATAATAATGACGCATTTTTAGCATCTAACTGGACTGTGGTCACCTATGCAAGTGGGGATGTTGTTTGTAATGGCAACAACACAATTCTCGAACATAAACATAAAAGTAAACGATCTTTGCAGAAATTACTATTAGGAATTCGAAAAGCGGTAAAATTTAACTAGATTAGGAAAAATGCCTTGTTGCCTAGCTGACTAACGTATAGATATAGCAGAGACAAGGGTTATAGAAACTATTTTTTTAAAACCAAAACAAAAAATAAACAAATAGGTTATGTTATGACAAACGCCTTTTGATTTTAACAGTAGACTTTTCCGCAAAGGAGAGTGTCGTGTCGATCAACGGGACTGTTAGCGCTTAAAAGCGATAGCGTAATATGCTAAGTACCGATGAACATAGCCATCCTAACATACGACGGCACAAGGGTGCTGAAATCGGTTAGGTTTTGTAAGCGTTTGTAGCGCTACAAAAGCTCACTGATTTGGGCACCTAATCGCGCCATGTCTTCGCGATGCAATCAATATGCGGCAAGAGCCCTCGTAGTCTCGTAGTCAGAGGTCTAGATGGTTAGGTCTCAATTCGGCGGCCTGGGTTCAAACCCCGTTGCTTTTTTTACTTTTATTGATGTTGTTTTTAAACAGTTTTTTTCTTGATTTTGGGTATGTCTTGTGTTAGCACCTGGTTAGTTTTCTTTTCTTGAGGCCCCGTAGCGAGCGAAGCGAGCGGAGGGCCATTCGAAAAGTGAAATATTATATAACAGTGTATTCCAGGTGCCCAAATCAGTGAGCGTTGGCTATCGGCGGCCCGGGTTCACACAGTTATGTCTGGCGACTATCCCATAACTCTCAGCAGTCAGCTGTTTTTATGTACTTCGTGATGTAACAAATCGTTTGTATGCCTCTGATGGTCTAGAGGTTTGCATCGTTAGCCTTCACTTCGGCAACGCGAGTTCAAACCCCATCGGTTTCTTTTTATTTGTTTTAAGGTTATATTTCTAAACAGTTTTTTTTCTTGATTTTGAGTATGTCTTGGGTTAGTTTGGGTTAGCACCTGGTTAGTTTCCTTTTCTTGAGCCCCCGTAGCGAGCGGAGGGCCTGTAAAAAGTGAATTTAGGCATGGTGCTGAGAGATATGGGATAGTCTCCAGACGTAAGTGGTTCACACCCCGTTGCTTTTTTTTTTATTTTTTTAGGTTTCTAAACAGTTGTTTTTCTTGACTTTGGGTATATCTTGGCTTAGTTTGGGTTAGCACCTGGTTCGTTTCCTTTTGATGAGCCCCCGTAGCGAGCGAAGCGAGCGGAAGGCTATGCGAAAAGTGAAATATTATATAACAGCGTATTCCAGGTGTCCAAATCAGTGAGCTTTCGTAGCGCTACAAACGCTTACAAAACCTAACCGATTTCAGCACCCTGGTGCCATTGTATATAAGGATGTGTAAATATGCCTCCAGAATCTCAGAAGTCAAATGTTGTCTTCGCGATGCAACCAGGTGTGTTAAGTCCGCGGATGGTCTAGGGGTCTGGACGGTTAGCCTTCACTTCGGCGACTCGGGTTCAAATTCCGTGTTTAATTTTTTTAAAGTTATAGTTATAAACAGTTTTTTTTTTCATTTTGGATATGTCTTGATTTAGTTTTGGTTAGCACTTGGTTAGTTTCCTTTTCTTGAGCCCTCATAGCGAGCGAAGCGACCGGAGGGCCATGCGAAAAGTGAAATATTACTTGTTGTAATACGTGCCCGTACTTTGTCAGCACTTTCTACGATATATTTTGCTTTATCTAACTAAATATCAGGATATATTTAACAAAAGCCGTATTATAGTGAATATACGGCAGCTTGCTTGGGTTTCCGCGAATATATTTCATATATTTAAAATATATGATATATTCCACTGCATTCAATACATATTAAGGTAAAGTGCACAAATATCGCCCCCTAAGCAAAATCGTTGATTTTAAAAATTTGTTGAGAGTTAAAAGTAAATAAAAAAATGATTCAGGCAACTCAACTCCATATTTAATAGTTCCACTAGAGTGATCTCAGTCAATAAATATTTTTGTTCAGAAAATAAAAAAAAATCGCAAAAACACAAAAACATTGATTTGAAAAGAGGTGTCCTAATTCCGTCCTCCACAACCATGTCCTAATTCCGCCCCCCCCCCCCACCCCACCCCCCCATCCCTACTTATGTCTTTTCATTGCAAATCTAATTAAAACCATGCTAAACCTTCTTATAATATATTTATTGAAATGAAAATATGTAAACATACATTTTTATACTTAAGCATACATCTATTTACCCATCCAGACAAAAATCACAAACAAATTTTGGCTGATGTTGAAGACGAACACAACTCGTTGTTTCACTTGAAAGATTTATTGCACTTTACCCATTTCTCCCCTCGCTTCTCTTGAGAAAAATAGCTTTCACAAATAGGACATGCGTTTGAGCAATTCTCGTCATCGGTGGATACAAGTGTAACCTGTTTCATCCTCAGAGTCACTTGAACTCGAGTCATATTTCTTCGTTTTCTTTTTGGGAGGTTTCTTTGATGTTTTAGGCTAATCTTCATCTTTAATGATGAGACGTTTCTTTAAATTTGCCTGGGATCGTTTCTTCTGACGCATTTCCGCCATTTGCCTCTTTTCTGTCGAGGACTTTACAGGCGATTTATGGTCACTTCCTGTTACCAAGAATGAGGTTCCGGCTCTCGCAGACGTGGAAGGCTGGATTACTGGAACTGGCTTAATGTCTCTTGGACTGACCACTTGAGGTGAAGGTGGAGCACTCTGGCTATCCTGGTTCCCCTCGTCATCAGACACCTCTGGCTCTGCTTCAAGTTGCCTAGCTATAAAGTTGTGCTCTTGAAAAATATCTGGATTTAAAGGGTGAATTACAGTTTTCCTAAATCCATTGACTGCAGTTTCAAGGGTAGCAGCACGAAGGTACGCTTCACCTAACAAACTGGATACTTGTAGTTTCCTAACAATTCTGTTTGGATTAGAGGCCATCCAATTTTCCATAGCTTTTGCATATCGGGTCTTCATAGGAAGCATAAATGCTACGTCCAAAGGCTGCAATTTATCTGTTGACTGAGGAGGAAGGCAAACTATCGATATTCCTGCCTCTCTTGCGCGGTCAATAACTTCTAGATTTCTTGTGTGGGAATAGTGCCCATCAAGGATAAGTACTACCGGCTTTTCTTTTGAAGGCTTAACAGTCGAAATGCAATGTTCAAACCACTTTGAAAACAATGGCCGACTCGGGAGTGACCCATCCTGAATCCGAGCATACTCCTATTGACCCTGGTGGAGCTCTATCGAGCAGTTCTGCTTGGCACCTTTTTTGTGTAAATATTAGCAGAGGCGGGATATACTGACCTGCAGCTGACATACAGGTTATCACTGTAATTGTGGCTCCACGTTCAGCAGATGAAAGTTTGTGAATTTGTTTTTTTCCTTGCAAGGAACTACTCTGGTAGCGGAGTCTTTGCGTGTTGCGTGTGGAGCACGGGGTGCCGCAAGTAACGGTCCTAGGCCCACTATTATTCTTGTTGTACATAAATGTTGTTAATGTTGTAACTGAGTGTCAAGTCGAGCTTTTTGCCGACGACACAATGATTTACTTGTCTGGAAATAACTTGGAGCATATGCAGGAAACTCTTATTAGGGAATTAAAAAAATTATTTAATTGGCTTGGCTTTGTAAAAACAAACTGTGTTTGAACTTGTCAAAATCAAAATTCTGTTTATTTGGCAAAAAAGGGTTTTAGCAAATGTTAATGTAGAATATATAAATATAAACATAAATAATGACAGAATTGCATATGACAGTGGAGTTAAATATCTCGAGGTTATTTTTGATCCATATCCATACCTTAGTTTCTATGAATATTGTGATTACATAACTCGTAAATTTTCAAAAAAAGTTAGCTTCATAGCAAGGGTTGGAGAACAATTATCGTTGAGTACAAAGGTAATGTTATACAACAGCATAGCTGCGCCGCACCTTGAGTTTTGTTCCACTCTTACGTATGGCTTGCCTGCATTTAATATCGATCGTATGCATATTGTACAGAACAGAGCTATGAGAGCGATACTACGGTGTAATAAGTACATTCCGATTTCATCAATGCTCCGCACACTAAGTATGTTGTTTGTCAAACAAAATTTTTTAATAAATACTCATATATTCGTGTTTAAAATTAAAAATCGATTGTTACCACCCTATATCTGTAACAGAGTGAATTTGTTAAGGGATTGTTGCAAGCCAGTTTTGGCCTTACGTCGTTCCATATTTTGGGAACAAATCATTGTGACAATTCGGTTGCAATGCGATGATTTATCTAGCTATATTTTGGTATGTATTAATTTTACGAAAACTTAATATATAAATATGCCTTCACCACCTTGTCCACAATTCGTATAGATGACGTAGGTACGGTAAGCTGATTTCAGACTTGCGTGAAATCTCATGGGAAAGTATATCGTGGAGCAATAATATTACCTGAAATTTGGACCACATGTAAATTTAAACGAAATTGCGGTTATTATCAGTAGTTTTGGCGGCAATATTGAGCGCAGGATCCAACGGTTACAGAGCGGCAACTTAAGGGCAAAATACTGAAGATTTCGAGACTCTTCTTTTCTCTCTAGACATAAGCGTCGATACTAGGAATTATTAAGAAATTTTATTTTAAAAGGTTTTTGAAAGGATTTATTCAAAAAGGGTTATTGAAATCCATCACAAAAATATCAGGCTATTATCGTTCTTAGATTAAATCATGTTAATAAAAAGAAATTTCGAGTTTGAATCTATTTTCTGGTCTTTATGCAAGCCGCTGGTTCGTTCTAAAATTTAGCTAGCCAATTTAGCTGTACCTTCATAGTTGGCACACATGTTCGATCCCTTCTCCTTGGAGTACTAAATTTAAAACGGGGAAAAAAGAGGCGTGAGAGAGGAAAAGAAACGTTAGCGAAAGTGTGCTGTGCATCTTGTGGGAAAAAGTGGAAGTTTTGCTTATAAAGAGGATAATTTCCCACAAAGTGGTCCTCAAAGGCTTCTAGGTTTGATAGAATCTTTGTTGTGGAGTTGATAGTGCTGGAAGATAGACTTCAACGGCCATTTGGACGAGTTTTCGCTTGGCGGATTTCAAGCAGCCACTTCGTAAGTTTTCCATTTTCCTTTGCAGCCTTTAAAATTATTGGCTAGTATGAACAATTTTCTTATCTATCTTTCCGGTTTTATTGCAGTAGTTAATTCCTTGCCAGTTTGGGAATCCTGCTGGTAAAGCACCCTCTGCTTTCCACTCCAGGGGTAGTTGCGCCCTCGTCACTTATCGAGGTAAGATCGCTATAATTTTCATGTCCATTTATTTCCGTCTTGAATACCACGATATTGGTTGAAAAATTAAAATACAGTTAATATGATTGAGGACTTATACCAGTGTCTTCTAGGGTTTTTTTTCCTGGAGCCTTCCATTGTCCACCTCTTGTTGAGGGAGTTTGACCGCGGAAGCTGACTGCTGGGAGCCGTGGGGTCGGTCACCCGATCGAGGCTAGGCAGAACACTCTTTCAACACCCACTAGAATTCAGGGAAGTTTATTGTTGAATGTCTGTGAAGAGTGTTGGCTAGATTATCCCATCAGAACAGTTTTGCCGAAGTTTTTTTGAAAATTATTGAATAGTAATTTATATTATATTTATCGTTCAAGAAAAAAAAACGAAGTATAACGTTATACCGAACCATTCGAAAAACAACCCCCTCACCATAAATTAGAATTAAGTTTTTAAGAGGCTCATATTGAAGTAGGATTTATATGCTTAATTAACTTTCATTTTATGGTCTATTTAAATAGATCTGATTATGTGTAGTGTATTTATTTTGTCATTACGACTCTGAGATTTAATCTGTGACAGGATGTGCATAATTATAACACCAGAAATTATACTGATATCGCAATATTAAACGCATGTAACACTAACTTGATGCTTAACTCTGTGATGTATAAAGGTTTTATAGAATTTAACAAGTTACCCAACGAAATAAACTGTGATAATTTTAATGTTTTTAAGAGATTATTGAGAGCGCATGTGTCTAGTGTTTGATTTTATCATTTTGAACATTGTGTGTTTGTAAAATGGGTTTATTTTATCATCTGATTTTATTGTACATAATTTTATTTTTATTGTATATTTTCATTCTGTGTATTTAATTTTTTTCAATGTTTTTCCATATAGCTATGCTCAATAAAGATTATTATTATTATTAATTATGGCATGTAATGTCAAATTATTTTTATAGATCGTTTTATAGGCACTTTTGACATTTATATCAAGCTTTTGTATGTTTGACTTTTTGATCAGCAGTTCTATGTGTCTTCAAGTGCATTATTAGTGAAGATTTTCTTTTTGCTTTATATGAACATTTGAAACAATGAAACCACTGAACTTGATCAGCAGGCTTATGAATTAGGGTATGCTTTGGTAAATTCCGTTTGTGGATTGTTTTATA
>MU183068.1:176615-187039 GCA_016904865.1 Pissodes strobi | reverse complement strand
TGAATTAGGGTATGCTTTGGTAAATTCCGTTTGTGGATTGTTTTATATGGATACTCTGGGCATTTATGCCAAATCCTTGCATCTTCACCTTGTTGACGAGCAGTGTTATGTTTCTTCATGTGTCTACTGAGAGAAGATTTCAGATTTGCTTTATATGAACATTTGAAACAATGAAACCACTGAACTTCATCAGCAGACTTATGAATTATAGCATGAGACTGAAAATGATCTTTACGACTTGTTCTGAAGGGACATTCTGGACATTTATGGTAAAATCTTGCGTCTTCGCATTGTTGATCACCAGTTCTATGTTTCATCACGTGTATTTTTAGATTACTTTTCTGACGTGCTTTATATGAACATTTTAAACAATAAAACCACATCCTTTGATCGGCAGGCTTATGAATTACCGTATGCTGTGATAAATTCCGTTTGTGGATTGTTTTATAGGGACACTTTGGGCATTTATGCCAAACTGGGGCGACTCTGCCTTTTTGATCAGCAGTTATATGTGTCTTTATGTGTTGTTTCAGAGATGTTTCCCAATTTGTTTTAAATGGACAATCTAAACAGCGAAACCAATGGATTTGGTCAGCAGGCTTATGAATTACCGTATGCCGTAGTAAATTCCGTTTGTGGATTGTTTTAAAGGGACACTCTGGGCATTTATGCCAAACTCGAGCGTTTTTGTCTTTTTGATCAGCAGTTAAATGTGTCTTCATATGTCCTCTTAGAGATTTTTTCCGATTGGTTTTAAATGAACAATTTAAACAGCGAAACCACTGGCTTTGATCAGCAGGCATATGAATTACCATATGCGGTGATAAATTCTGTTTGTAGATTGTTTTATAGGGACACTCTGGACATTTATGCCAATATTTTGTGTCTTCGTCTTGGTGTCTAATCTGGTGCCTCTTGATATGATCCTTCAATATTCCATTTCTTGGAGTCTTATAAAAATATTTCAAAGACTTGACACCTTTGCGATTCGATTGGAAAGGACGTTCAGGAGATATATGCAGTATGTGTTTATGGGTAACTTCGTAGTTTATTAACCTGGAAAAAAAATACAAAATTGTAAAGAAAACCTAATATATACATATGTAGTAGGTATATGAGAGCATCTTTAAAATAGGACTATCATCATTAACACTTTCCCTCACCTGAGAAAGGCGTTTGACAGAGTTCAACATAAAAACATCTACAAATGGAGATCTCTAAATACAAACAGTCACATTTATTACCGAGTTTAAAATCAGCAGCAGAAAAGTCATAGTGCATTTTTTATTGAAATTACTCTCATGGAAAGATATCTCTTTACGAATATGGCGGTACCTCAACCAAAAATAAGAGATGTTGAGAAGTTATATTCAGCTGATGCAACACGTAGAAGCCATTCCTACGGTTTGCGTGTAATTTTCTGCGTGTATTTCGTTTGAAGTAAAATGTGCGTTATTATGCTTTTGATGTCTTGACAGGCTGCTAGACGATTTCACTTCTATAAAATTACGTTCCAATGAAAAATAAAAGAAATTGGAAGCCTCCACTATATTTGAAAGCCGCAGCCCACTTACAATGTCAGATTATTTAAAATAGCAGGAAACTCCCTGCATTATTAGTTTTCGTAAATCGTAATTTATATGATTGTTTGAAAACTGTAAAGTATTGTTGGTCTTATTATGCTCTTGTAGATATATTGTGAGTTGGGTTTCTAGGGCCTAATATTGATCTAGGTTTAGTTATTAAATGTAGCGAATGCCTTACATAGTGTGCCCTTCTAACTACATGTGACGTGTTGGGCTGATCGAGCGTTACGCCTAAGTATTTAATTTAATATTCTTGGTATGCGTTCCCAAGAAACAGTAATGCTTTTATCATGATCTCCAGGGTCGCTTTAAAATTATACAATAAAACTGCGAATAAAACCAAATGGTCTTCAAGATAGTCTTAAGACAACCATAAAGCAGCTTCTAGCCAAAAAGGGACCATCCTAAAAGGGTCTTCAAGACTAAATTTTAAAACTATATTCAAACCATTAAAAACCTATAAAATATAATTAAATTAGAAAAAACCTAAAAATACAATAGCCAAACAGTTCCCTCAACGTGCGTTCTTTCACCTCACAACAACAACAAATGACACGATAACAATGACTACTGCCGAGATTATACACCAAACAAATATCTGTTTTCTTTGAAAGATTAAAAAAGACATTGGATCAAACCTTAATAGCATTGGAATATTTCAAATCTTCAAAATACAAGTTGTACCCCATGAATGCTACAACTCCCTTATTATATGGACTACAGAAAATCCATAAGGCTAATATACCTATAAGGCCAGTAGTGTCATTTGTGGGATCGCCATGTTACAAATTGTCATCTTGGCTCAATAATATTTTGAGAGCAACATCGAATTTCAAAGCCAATTATTCGGTTAGAAACTCTGTCGATTTTGCTAAGAGTATTGTTGATATTCCGGTCCCAGATTCATCAAAATTAATATCTCTTGACGTTAAAAATTTGTTTCCAAGTATCCCTCAGAGTGATTGTCTAGTGCTGGTTAAAAATATTTTAAAGAATAAACTTCCTCCCTTCATCTTAGAACAAATTTTAATATTACTCTCTTTGGTTTTGGATCAGAACTTTTTCCAATTTAATAACAAATTTTTCAGACAGAAAGTCGGTTTGGCTATGGGTTTTTGTGTGTCCCCTTTCTTAAGTGAGGTGTTTATGGAGAACCTAGAACATAAATTTATGAACAGCCGCTTTAAGGATTTTATTGTCTTTTATAAACGGTACGTGGACGACATATGTATTCTCTGGAATGGTGGGGACGAGACTCTAAGAGAATTCCTTGATTTTGTAAACTCGCTCCATAATGAAATCGAATTCACTTTAGAAGAGGAGAGGAGAGTAACAGGTCGTTACCACTTTAGGATTTAAGAGAACTGATTGTAAAATAACATTTGTAATTTTCAGGAAACCTTCAGCAACAGACAATATTATTCAATTTCACTCTAATTCTCCCATTTCCCATAAGTTCGCCGCTCTGAATTCTCTCTTTTATAGGTTTTTTAATATTCCCTTCTTTAGACACTCGTTTAATAGAGAACTTTTAATAATTAAACAGATAGCCCATAATAACTTGTTCCCTGCAAAAACTGTGGATAAGATTTATTTTAGGTTCCTCCATAGATACAAATTTTGTTTCAATATATTAAAAACTATTCCTGATACTGTTAGCAAACCCTACAAATGTTTTACTTATTTTGGTAAAATTTCAGAACATCTTGCTAAACTCTTTTCGCCTTATATTTGTCCTTCCTTTAGGGCGGTTAACACTTTAAAAAGTTACCTGGTTAAAGTTAAAGATCGGCTAGATCCCCTGACATCTTCTGGGGTTTATGAAATTAAGTGTCCTGATTGTCCGGCAATTTATGTTGGACAGTCAGGCCGTAAAGTTGTTACTCGGTTTAACGAGCACAAGTATCAATTTAATAAACATAAAAATACAGATATGGACAGCACTAAGTCTACGCTTGCTAATCATCTTTTAACGTCAAACCACTCGTTTCCACCTGAGGACAATGTGAGGGTTATCCATACATGTGACAAAGGCAAAAAAATAGACCTTTTGGAAACCCTAGAAATAGGAAGAGCCTTTAAAAGTCCTGACATCACATGTGTGAATGACCGCTTTACGTTTGAAGGTCATCTCATTTTTAATAATTTAAAAGACACCTAGCAGTGCGATATATAATAATTTCCTAAGGACTGGCTACTGTCGGTATTTATACCAATTCCTAAAGAGCCTACAGCCAAAACATGCGAAGATTACAGAACTATTTGGCTAATGAGCCATTTCTTGAAGGTTTTCCTTAAGGTTATTTACGAACGCATATATAGGAAGCTGGAGGCAGGTATTAGCGACACGCAATTCGGATTTAGAGACGGCTTAGGCACTCGAGAGGCACTGTTTAGTTTAAATGTTTTAATTTAAAGGGCCAGAGATGTAAATTGCGATGTCTTCACTTGTTTCATTGATTTTGAGAAAGCGTTCGATAGAGTTAATCATGATAAGCTAATCCAAATTCTGAATCAGTCAGGACTTGATGATAGAGATATCCGTATTATAGCTAAATTGTATTGGTATCAAACAGCGTGTGTTCGAGTGGATGATGGGTCGTCGACGGAATTTTCCGTGAAGCAGGGTGTCAGACAAGGCTGTGTTCTGTCTCCTCTATTGTTTAATGTATATTCAGAAAGACCTTTCAGAGAAGCACTGAAAGATGAACAGGATGGCATCTTGATAAATGGAGAGTGTCAACAATTTGAGATATGCGGATGACACCGTATTAATTGCTGATAGCGCTGAAGGGCTTTAGAGACTGATCGATAGAGTGGTCGACATATGTCAAGAATTTAACATGGGGTTGAATATATCAAAAATTAAAATTATGATAGTCAGTAAAAACGACATCAATGCCCAATTCTTCGTGAATGGATCCCTACTACAAAGAGTGCCAACAATAACATACTTGGGAGCAAGTCTGAATGAGAAATGGCACTATTCGTACGAAATCAAAGCAAAGATTGAAAAAGCACTGATCGCCGACGTCCAGTGAGGATAGGGCACATTGCGAAGAAGAACAAAAAGGCAAATTGTTGTTAAAATAGTCAGTGTCAAGAGTATTATAAAATCAGTATAAGATCAATATGGCATTAAGAGCAAATAGTTTTTTTTTTATTTTGATTTACAAATACAAACATATTTATTGCCATTATGGTTACAAATAACATTGGGTCGTCAAAAAAACTAAAGCAAAAGTAAAACTTAAAAATAACCTAAACTCAAATAAGAGTAAGACTAAATTAACACCTAACGAAAAAACTAAAAACCGAACAAGTAATAAAAGAAACGATCAAACAATCAAAGTACAGCCAATTACCTGGACGGTTATGATTTAAAAAATTCTAGCAAAAGACAAACATTTAAAGTTATTTTTAGCATATATTGAACAGATACAGCGAAAATACTGTCATAATGCACAGCTTACAGAAAAGTGGTGCACAAGAATCGAGATAATTAGCTTTACAAATTGTTCTTATTATTCTCTTTTGCACAATAAAAATACCAGACACAGCTTGGGCATTGCTGCCCCAAAATAAAATACCATACAATATACGTGAGTGGACATACGCATAATAAAACATTAAAAGAGAATGTTGGCGGATTCTATCCCTCAGATTATAAACTGCATAGCTTGCCGAGGATAGCCTTTTACATATTACTTCAGCGTGATCACTCCAGCTTACATTTCTGTTTATAAGCAGACCCAAAAGTTTAATATTCTGAACTTGTTCTATCTCTTCATTTTGAATTTTCAAAGTAAATTTATTGCCATTTCGTGTTCTGTTTTGATAGTTTGGGTTAGCAAATTGCACTATGGATAAATTGGGGGCTCCCACACACGCATCCAGATCATTACAGAATATAAGAAACAAAACGGGCGACAATAAAGAACCCTGGGAAGCACCTGTGGGGGTTGCAGCGAATTCGGATTGATATGTGAAATTAAGGATATTGTCCTTTGTGGCCTTCACATGCACAGTCTGGGTCCGACCCTGCAAAAATGATCCTATCCATCCCAAGGCGGAGCCTCTTACACCAGCTCTTTCAAGTTTTTCGAGCAAAATTTCGTGATTCATAAGATTAAAAGCTTTGCTCAAATCAAAATATATGCCCAAAGTAGTTTTACCCTTATCAAGAGATTCTAATATAGATGTTATGTGATGAAAAAGAGCTGTCTGAGTAGATTTATTGTTTAAAAAACCATGTTGAGAACCACTAAAAAATGAGTGATTGTGCAGAAAAGGCATAAGTCTTTCATACATTGCTCTTTCAAATATTTTTGAGAACGCAGAGGGTACTGCTACAGGTCTATAGTTAGCAATATCATTCTTACCTCCTTTCTTGTGAATAGGGATGACTTTATTTTTTTTTAGTACTGTCGGAAATTGTCCTTCAAGGAAGGATGTATTAATTATGCAAGATAGGGGTTTTGATATAAAGCGAGCAATCGATTTTAATGGATTACATGGAATTTCATCCAGACCGGCTGATGTTTTATTACAAGTTCTGTTAACAATTTGTATAACCTCATGCTCGTCTACCGGTGTTAAGAAAAGAGAACCACTGCAACTACCCCTGGGTCCACAATGGTCCCCACCCACACCCCTTCCTATGTTTAGAAAGGGGCTTTCACTAAAAAATGCATTAAACATATTACATATTATATTTACATCAGTTATTGTATCGCCGTTCCTTTCTATTTCGAAACTGTGTGCCTTCATACTACGCCCTGTAGCCTGTTTTAGTATATTTCAGACAGACCTACTTACATTGTTTGAATTTAAGATCTGATCGTCATAGTGTTTCTTTTGACGTTCGGTTAGTAATTTTTTGTATTCAAACTTTTTCTCTGTATATAATTTAGTGACCTGTTCGCTATTTGAGTGGCTTTTTAGCCAGTGCAGGTTTTTTAGCTCATTGGAAAGCTGTAATACATCTTGATCAAGCCATTTTTTCCTATTGCATTTATCAATATTATTTTTAGTTTTTTTTGGGAAAGCTTTGTTAAAATAATGCATAAAGGTGTTGTAGAAAGAAGTGAACATATCATTGGCTGTTAATTTATTACATACACTCTCCCATTTTTCATTACTCAAAAGAGACTGAAAATACATTTTGTTGTTCACCGAGAAAGATCTATAAATTTTTGAATAACTTAAATTGGAGCCTGAATTACTTGATGCAGATCTATCGAGGTACATATGAAGTTCCAAGGCACAGTGATCAGACACACCTGTTTCATAGACTCTTACATTAAATGAAAAATCAAATTTGACAAAAAAGTTGTCAATCACTGACGCAGTTGTGTTACAGTGGCGGGTAAATTCATTTATCAAATATCTGAAATTGTACGAAGAAAACATATCACACAGTCTATTCTTGCATGTGGTGTTGCTATTTAGATCCACATTGAAATCCCCAAAAATTATGACATTAGTACAGTTGTTTGTTAGTTTTTGTATTAAGATTTCTAAGTTGAACAGAAACACACCCAGATCCGACTGTGGAGAACGATACACGTCTGGCTATAATGAACCTCATTATTTATTGCAAATTTACCAGCACAATGTTCAAAATCCTTTTCTACCCTATCAATATTAGTCGTGAATGTTGACATTGGAAGCTTCTTATTACTTAATAGTAGAGTTCCTCCCCCACGTGAACCTTCTCGGCAATACCCAGTACATACCTGGAAGTTCTCAACGGCAAAAACCTCAAGCTGCTCGTCAGACAGCCAATGCTCACAAAGAGCCACCACGTCGTAGTCATTTTCGTTGATAAGTTGTTCCAGCTCCAAACACTTTGATCGTACACTCTGAATATTAAGGTGTAAAATTTTGATAGGTTTCATAACACCGGGTGTAGATTTATTACCAGCAAAACGTTCACTTAGGTCCTGTTCATAGTCCCTGGGGAGGGGCAAAAATTTACATTAGGCTTTTAGATTTACAGGTTGTTTGCCATCAACAATTCCCAACAAAAATTCACTGTTAGAGCGCCCAATGTCCGCATGGGACAGATCTACAGGGAAGTTCACTCGACGAATGGCGTCCTCGGGGCGTGGGTATCCCCTCGGAAAAGTGTCAGTTCCAGGCACCCAACGATCCTCACCTCCAAGAAGCCCGACCAATCGTTCTTCGAGAGTTACATTTCGTATTGACGACTTGGTGGGTTCCTCAATGGTTACAGGAGACATCTGTAGTGACCGGCATAGTTTTGTCTTAGCTATTATTTCATTACATATGTAGGACACCAGGTTATTATATGTTTCCCTTATTCCCCTATATTTGCCTTCACGAAAAGACTCCACAGGTAGATAAATAATGTGACTATTGTTATTATGATAGAATGTTTTAAGTTTGATATTAACTTCATAGATAAACATATTTAAGATTTTCCTATTAGCACTATATGGTGGACCAACTATCACAAGATTTGTGTTTTTATATTGTTCTGATAGGTCTCTTAGGAAACCTTCTCTCGGTAATGTACCCCTAATAGCATTTTGAAATCCACTAAACAACACTACATATTCCTCTTTTGTAAATCTCGTGCTGTAGCTGTAATTCGACTTAGCTAGGTCTTCCAGGACAAGGGGTCTCGCTGAACCCTGACAGTTTAAGTCAAACCTTGATCGAAGTTTGCGTTTAAAAGCAATTGGCACGCCCCTTAATTCAATTTGATTCCCAATCAAAAGTAGCTGATGCGGTTTGATAGGTCGTGACCTAATATATTCTACCGGTTGCATTTTTTTGACTTCGCACATCACGTTATTTTTGTCTGAGTAGTTGAATGATTTACGACCTCATCACAGTCTGAGTTTCAACAGACTGTGATGAGGTGATTTTGTTCAATCTGAGACATGGTGTCTGAGTTTCCTCATCAGTTCTTGCTGTTTCATTTGATTGTAATAGAGCCGTTTCCCCATCGGCCCGTGCTTCGGTCAATGCCACACCTCCGTCCGTCTGTGCCTCACAATTTTTCGTCCTTGGTATTGTTTGAGTTTGTTTGGTACTCAGAGTCAAAACTGATTGCGTCTCAGCATCAACAACGTTAACCTTCGATGCATTAATTATAGCATTCTTTTCATCAACCTTTCTTTGGAGCTCACTTATTTGATGTCTGCAATTGTCGATTTTGACAAGCAATTTTGCCTCTATCTCAATAGCATCCTCTTCAACAGCAGTTGAATTCCTTTTTATTCGTTTTATATAATCATCTTTAGTTTGCAGTTCTTGTTTTAACTCTCGAACAATAGTCTGTAACGCATTTATTGCACCACCTTCATTTTCAGCATTTGCCTCACAATCCCCAGAGCACCATATCAAGTTCTGATTCAGGTTCCTATAATTTCTGGTTCTCTTCCAGCAGCTAGGATGAAAGATGTTATTACATGTAACGCATATCCAGTTGTTGTTAGTTTTGTTTTTGCAGCACTTGAACACCTCAGACATTGCTTCAGATATTCAGGAAATACACTTGGACGACACTATGCAATTTCCCTGATTTTAGTTTTTGGACAGAAATAAATAAATTTTCAAATCCACACCTGTGTAGTTTAAATTCGTGACACTACCATAGTAAAGGGGATTTGAATTTGTATTTAAATTCCTCTGGATTCAAATACTTTTCACATTTCGAGCAAGCCACTGCCCCGCTAGCCACCAGCAATTATTGATCGGGCCCCGTATAAATCCAAACGCACCAATTTAGGCGTGAATTCGGCGATTCGCACAAAAATATAGGTTTCAATAGCCCAACTGATAAGCATATTTCTACTGATATTAAAAACTGGGTATTTTGATATCGATGAATGTCCGATTTGAAATATAATTAACAAATTTTCCCTTTATATTATAGAACGCTACACAAAAACTTTACACAATTGCACAACAATACTAGAAAAAATTTCGCAAACAAGTCAATACCAAACAAACATACATTCCCGAATTAAAACACATTAAATAATCAAAATTAAGAGAGCAACATTTAGACGTGCTCGTTGTGTTGATTTACCACTATACTCTATACTATCAATTTAAAGAGTGCATTAAATCCTTTGCATAAGAATAAAGTGGCCTTAAAGAACTTTTAGTTTATCTTAAAGTGGCTTTAAACCAATATATATTTGTTGAACATATTAAAGCGATTTTAAACTCTAAATAAATAAAAAGTGTCCCACAATTGTTATTTGGGTTATGTATTATCTATTTATGCTTAGTGCGATGACTCTATTTATTGTTTGTGATGTTACCACTGAGAGCTCCGTCTTGGATGGATTGATGTTCATTTTCTAGGGAAGTTTGGTTAGGTATGGTAACTTGGTAAGATAACCGAGCCTTCGCTGCCTGTTCATAGTATGACCTGGCCGTTATTATCCTACCACCCGCGTTCAGCGAAAGGTCAAGAATTGGGGGTTTAGAGAGGTCGGAAATATATAAATTAAATACTTGCGTGGATAGAACGGTACTTGTGACCCTCGAATGTGCGTAAACAGATTAAAAGAACCGGGCGAACACTACACATCAATGGGGCGCCGAAGCCTTTGGGGTGAGAACATAAAATCTCGAATTCACTCTACAAGTTATCTCATAAGCGCAATCCTAACATTTGTACGTCTTGTCGTTTGAGGCGGTCTGACCAGTGGTCCTTCCCCATTGCTTTTTTCATCACTTTTGTTATACATATTCTTAAACTTCATATCATTTTTTGCAATGCATAAAACTTTTGTATGAATATTACAATGTTAAATTTCTTACTTAGATTCGAACTTGTCCTCTTCATCTTCA
>MU183068.1:134317-156615 GCA_016904865.1 Pissodes strobi | reverse complement strand
CCCCCCAAATATGTCTCAAGCAACCGTGCACTTCTCTCATTTAATCTGTAATGATCCAGTTTACGCAATAAAATACTATGTGATACGCAATCAAATGCTTTACTTAGGTCGTAGAATTGGGAGAGATGATGGTGTAGATTCTCAAAAGAATCCATAATTCCAGTAGGTAAGTCCAGTATACCCCCAACTGTACTTCTTCCCTCTTTAAAACCAAATTGGTTGCGACAAAACAGATCATTACTTTCAAAATAGCTGGCGAGTTTTTTTGCCATTATTTTTTCAATTATTTTTGAGATTATTGGTAACAGGGATATTGGACGATAATTTGAAACATCTGTTTTTTCACCCTTCTTAAAAACAGGAACGACAATGCCAATCTTCAGAACGTCAGGAAAAATGCCCTCGCGAAAACATTGATTTACTAACCGAGTTAAAGGAGCAATAATCAAATTTTTTATAGATTTGATTAGTTTGACTGAGAAGCCATATATATCTGCACTATTCTTGTTTTTTAGTGCATTAATTGTATCTCTCACCTCATTATAGGTGACCTCCCTAAAAGAAAATTCAGAATCAGGAACACTTAAGCCTTCCAGATATACAAGAGGATTGACATTGGATTTCACAATATTTTCTTTTAAGTTACGAGCCACATTTACAAAAAAATCATTAAAATGATCTGGATCAATTGTTGGCATTGAATTTTCTCTATATTTCCCCTGCTACTGTTTATTACATCCCACCTACATTTAATAGGGTTTTTTGCAATGCTGATCATATTATCATTAGCTAATCGCTTATGATCTTTAATTGCCTGTTGATAAATATTTTTGAAGTTGTTATATTCAGCACGATTACCCGGAGTATTATATTGTTTAGATACCTCTCCCAGGAGAGGTCGCAACGTATCATTGGCCCAGCCCACACTATTTGCTTTATCAGTTCTAGCAATATATGCCTTCTCCGGGAATGACTGCAGATATGCCTCCCCTAGAAGCTCAACAAAAGTATGAAATTTTATATTAAGTGCTAAGTCATTCTTTTCGATATAGTCCCACCGCTAAGAACCGACAACATTAAAAAAGTCAAATAAACCCCTCTGTGTTATGGGTCTAAATTTTCTGGCATTATATTCTACCTCTTTATTTTTCGATTCAACATCAAGGTACACAACCTGTCCAAGATGATCAGATAAATTTAGATCTACAGTCTCTGCCACTGCAGAATTCAAACCCAAGCTCACAAAGACGTTGTCAAGGCAAGCATTCCCCCGGGTTGGTTCAAAAAGCATCCTATGGAAGCCGAAGCTTTCTAGTAAGTCACAGAGTAAGTTAGCCTCTCTCTGATTTGTGTTGAATATGACATTGAAATCACCCATAATAACAACATCTCTGCCGTCGCCAACGCTCTGCAAAGCAGACTTCACTACATCCAAAAAGGTGCCGAAGCAACCACTTGGTGATCTATACACAACCATGATATAAATAATAATAATAATAATATAATAATAATATCCTTTATTGCCGACTCAATCATATTACAATGACATAGCAACGTCACAAAACATGGTTTGCCAAAAAAGGCCCACAAAATCTAAAACACATTTTTGAAACAAAAATTAAAGCTAAAATAAACAAACTTTAAAGTAAGATACACAATGTTTAAAATATTTTTAAAAAATCCAATAAAACAGTACATAGAAAGTTTGCACATCACTAACATTCAAAATTCAAAATCAAATGTGTATAGACACTTCACCAGTAGGAAGCCTGTTACCTCATCCTTAAACCTATTTAGGTTTTCTATGTTTTTTAGATCTGCGGGAAGCTTACGATAGGCTTTGATTGCCATGAAGTAAGGACCCTTTTCAAAAAATGCAGAATTGTGTCTAGGGATACTGAGGTCGGACCTGCCCCTAGTGGTAACCGACATATCAGTTCCATACTGTTGGTGATTTCTCAGAAACAAATGCGGATTTTTTTTGACAAAGGTAACAAGAGACAAATAGTACAGCGAAGGAATAGTAAGGAATCTTAAATCGGAAAAATATCCTCTACAAGAAGTTCCGGGTCTAAGCTTTAGAATACAACGCACAATTCTCTTTTGTGCCCTGAAAATATCATGTGCTCCAGCCGAAGAGCCCCAAAAAATGATTCCATATCTAATAATGGATTGCACGCATGCAAAATAGAAGAGTTTTATGCTTTCAGTGCTCAAAACATCCCTCAGACGACGTACAAGGGCACATGCACTGTTAAGCCTAGACTGAAGCATGCTGGTGTGTAGGTCCCATGTCAGTGTAGGGTGTTATATGATTTTACATGTGTACAAGAAAGTTCCACACATTTTTCTATATTTACTGTGTGATGTCCAGGCCAGGGTACCCGATTTAACTGAAGAAATGTAAAACTTTTAGTCAAATTTTCATCGTTCAAATGAAAAAAAAATAAATATTGGAAGTCATTTGCCCTTGGACTATAAATACAAAAACCGATAGGAAATTCAAGTTCACTAGACACGGTTTTGCGCGCGGACTATTCCACCACTTAATTCGACATTCATGCAGGATCCCCCGAAAACCTTGATAAAAAGAACTCCATTGGTCAATAGGCGTTGCCAGGAATTTTCGTCATCCAAGTCGACGACCGGAGTGAACTTTGCAGTGTTACCTTGAAAAGCAATTGAATGACCTCATTTTGGTCCAGAGTAGAAAAAACCCAGTTAAAACGCGAAGAGACGTTGTCGGCGGAAAAGAAGCGTCTTGCGTCATCACCAATGTTCTAATTGCTGCAGGCAAAAATTCCAGTTATTTCTGGGAGAAAGACACGCCTCGAAAGTTGCGAAATATCACGCGTTTCGTAGGTGGCCTGAGATTCTGGATTTTTCTGGGGGACAAAACGCGTAAAAATTTCTGCTATAAAAGCATGATTATATCGAAGAAAAATAAGTCTTATTCTCCAGTCCAGTTGCAGTGGGTCACTATGGCCAAATTCAAAATGTTATAAGAAATATCAGATGTAGCGAGCCGCTATGCTGAATTTCATTTAAAAAGTTTAAAAAGTTAAATTAGTAATTTTGTCGTCGATAATATGGTCTTAGTTGTGACCAAACCGAGAGTAGTGCCTTTCAGTTTAAGGGCTCGTGGAAATAACGAAATAAATAATTGAATTCATGTCAACGATTCGAAAAGTAAAGAAAAGTAACGGGGTGAACCATCGTCATTCATCGAGAGTTAAGATATTCAAATCCAAGAAAAGGGAGCAACGGCGACAGGTTCCGAGTTCACGTTAGAGATAGACTGTAAGTTTAGTTATAAAAATTGTTAGTATATTTGAAAACATTTATCGGTGACTGTTTGCAAGAAATTCATGAATAATTCAGTATCACATTTCAGTATTCCAGTTAGACAGTAAATCTAATCTTAAAGCATAAAAATTGTTAGCATATTTGAAAATCTTTATTGTTGACTTTGTGCAAGAAATTCATGAGTTTCAGTAAAACATTTCAGTACTCGAGTTAGACTATAAATGTAATTCTTAAAGCATAAAAAATTAAAAAATTACTGTATATTTGAAAACATGTAGCGTTGCCTGTTGGCAAGAATTTCAGGATTGTTTCGGTAAAAACAATTGAGTGTTAAATTTAGATAGTAAGTAAATGATGAGGCAGAGTGCCAGTATGTTGGGAAACGTTTAATGTAGTATTCGATAATTTCAAGAGTAGCCCATTAAATAATTAGTGTTATAATACTTCGCATTTTATTTAATTAATTCACTGCAGACAAGAATATCGCTGACCGAAATTATTTTATTATTATATTTTTTGACTGGCTAGGAAAAAATAATATTTTAGGAAAGTTGCTACACTGAAAAAATTCACAGTGTCTAATTAATCATACCAGTGTCATTTTCATTTATTGTGCCAGTTCTGATTGTCTGACGCTGTAGATACGAGGTCATATTAAAAATTTAAGCGAATAAATTTAGCCACTATAAAAAAGCTCCCTTTCACTTATTTTATCAATTTCAAGACATCATTGATGTGGCTTATATTTATTTAATTATATTTAATATACCTGAGAATAGAAAGTAAGTACTGGTAAGAGGCATAAAGTGGTTTTAACTAGGTAGCGAAACATGGATGTTTGCCCAAATATAACGGAAACTATTTTATATCGCACTTAGGGTGTCAACACACTGGTACTGCGAACCCGTTTACAGCTAATGAACAAAGATTGACGAAACGGCCGAAAAATACAGTAAGTAAAGGATTAGGGTAAATCGGCGTTCATTACAACTGTTATAACATTATTGGTATCACCATTAAAACCCCTATCCACAAGAATTACTGTACCCCCACCCTTAAATTCCCTCTTAGTGGTGGAACTAGTTACCATAAAATGACAGGGAGCAAAAGTTCTGAGTTCATCAGCAGTTAACCAGTGTTCTGTCAAAGTCACCACATCAAATGCGCTGTCGCTCAGGAATGCCTCCAACTCATGGAACTTATTCCTGACCGACCGAACATTGCAATGTAGAAGGGCAAAACTGTGATTCACACAAGGTTGCCCATTTATTTCCACTGGGGCACTATATTTCTCAGGTTTAAAAAATTATTAATAGAAATACCTGTTGGCCAAAATACATCACTCATCACAGCGTCCCTGTCGGCCAAAGGAACGCCAAGTTTAAAAGAACTATATATTTTTTCACTTTTTGTTTTTAATTTTTCACAGATAGAGTCCGATTTACCATTACCTTTTAGATAATTTACTATGTCTTCCTCTTTAGTCTCCACAGCAAAACCAGACACAAAGAGCCAACAATATTTCTTAGCAACTTTCAGATATGATTCATTTTCTTTGCTTCCCTTGATTGGTGCAGGTCTGCTGTTCAAAAAGGCCTTTCGGCCGCGTTTGTTGCGCTGTTGTACGATCTTCCAATTTCCATTATCTTTCTTTTATTCCGCTTCAGCATTGTATACAGATCTGTTAACGTTAACCTCACTTTCGCTTTCGGTTGGTTTTGTTGGGTCTTTTTGTTTTGGGAACACTGGTTTTATTGGCTCCAAGTCCATTGGTTTATTTATACTACATTTTGCGGTTATCGCCATCGTAGATAACGGCCTGGATTCTTGAGATAAAATATCGACGTCATTGACCTTGGTAGTCTGTGCCGAGATTTGTTTTCCCGCTTTAGTTGAATGTTTACCTTTTTTTTCAGTAACTTCGACTTCATATTTTCTATGTTTTCCTCAAGGTTGCAGATTTTATCCTTCAGAAGCACACTGTTTTCTTCCAAAAGCTGATTTTTGCTTTTTAGTTCACTAACCAGGGTCTTCAGGTAATAAATTTCTATCCCTTTGTCCGCCATTGTTTGATTGTTTTGATCATGTTCTGCACAAATAACTCGCGTTTTATCAAGAATTCTTACCTTTCCCTGCCAGTCTATCGCTATACAAGAATTATGAAAGGTTCTTCCATATACTATACACGTCAATGTACTACATACTTTTTTCTTGCAACAATTATAATTAACTTTTTCTTCGATCTCTGAACTTCGTGCATCACATGCAGCGGCCATCATTCATATGATGAAACCCCGTTGCTATTTTTTTTTAAGGTTGTTTTTAAACCATTTTTTTCCTGATTTTGGGTATGTCTTGGGTTAGCACCTGGTTAGCTTCCTTTTCTTGAGCCCCCGTAGCGAGCGAAGCAAGCGGAGGGCCATGCGAAAAGTGAAATATTATATAACACCGTATTCCAGGTGCCCAAATCAGTGAGCTTTGGCTACCTGCGGCCCAGGTTCAAACCTCGTTGCATTTTTTTTTATTTTTTTTTAGGTTAAGTTTCTAAACAGTTTTTTTCTTCATTTTGAGCATGTCTTGGTTTAGTTTGGGTTAGCACCTGGTTAGTTTCCTTTTGTTGAGTCCCGTAGCGAGCGAAGGGCCATGCGAAAACTGTAGATCCCTGCAACTTTCCGGTGCACCGCGGTGGTTTCAGGTCAAATATGAGTCAACAATCGCTTCTGGCACACAAATACACGATCGCATGCACTACTGCAGTCCCACAACATTATATTACAAGACATATGACTGTACGCTAGCGAGTAATAAACAGATAGAAAACTAGACACGTCTAACGTAGGCAGAATGTAATTTTTAGCACACATAGTCCACATGATCACTATAAGACAACGTGGAGTCAATTAGAGTACCCAAGAATTTGGTGTTGTTGGAAAAAGCCACATTCAATGTATCAATACCAGAAACAGGTTTCCGATTATATAAATTGACATAAACTGTTGTGTCAAGATTTAGGATCAGTCCATTATCCCTACAATTCGCTTCCATATCATGTTGCACTATTTCAACTTTTTCTTTTAAGTCTTGTAAATCATTTGCCGCTACCACGATGGTTGTGTCGTCAGCGTACATTGTTACATGTCCTTCACCAATGTTTCCTGGTAAATCGTTTACAAAAAGCAGGAACAGAAGAGGTCCCAATGCCGACCCCTGTGGCACGCCCAGTTTAATCTCTGTTCTTATAACTAACTGTCATCCTTCTATCTAACATATACGAGTTAATCCATTTTAAAATTGTTCCCCTGATACCTAAATTGTATAGTTTGTTAATCAAGAAATTGTGTGCCACGGCCATGAATTTTTACTCTCAGCGCGCGCTAAGAAGTTTCACTCCAAAAATAGTGTGCTTGTGGACCACACACCATGAAGTGAAACTTCATCCGCACAAAACAGAATAATATTTTATTTTACGTAAATTCGCTGACACGAATGGTAGAGTATAGTATGTAGCGTTGCAAATGCTACCAATATGCCTTGGAACTTGCCGAAAGAGAAGAATCGGTGGAAAATTTGGTGCGACCATCGACAAGCAGGGAATGCAGAGCTGTCGACCAATTTCCTCCGCGAAATCAGCCAAACTTCAGACCAAATACCTCCAGGAATTTCAGCGGCCTTCAAGACAATACTGCCAGCCGAAATTTCAAGTGCAATAATTGCAAGCAAACGGGCCATACTGAGAGATATTGCAGAAATAAAGTGTCGGTATGCTATGGTTGCCAACAAACCGGACATTTTATCAGAGATTGCCCAGCCCGAAAGTTTCAGGAACGAAGCAGAAAGCTGGTTTGCTTCAATTGGAATGAGTCGGGACATTTTGCAAGATATTGCCCCTGGAAAAACAACCAGCAGCGCTCAGGAAATGCTTTAAACTACAACGCAGCCCCTACCCAACCCCGAAGTCCGGCTGCTCAGCAGGAAAATTGCTCTTTGAATGGAACCTCTCAGCCTAGAAATAGTATAGAGTTTAGCATAAAAGGAAGGAAATGCCCTGCTTTAATAGATTCAGGAGCAGTTGTATCCCTTATAAAGCCTGATATTACCAAGGTGTTTAAGAAAAATAATTGTAATAAAAGATATTCAAGGAAACGTAATTCCAGCCTTTGGTGAGGCTATTATACCAGTGACCTTTCCGTGTAATGTAACTGTGCAACATAATTTTATGATTATTGAAACAGGTAGTTTTCAAGCAGACATGCTTTCAGGAATAGATTTTCTGCACAGGTATGGAATAAAAATTGATTGGGGAAATGGATGTTTATATGTATTTGGTGAGGAAATCGAAATGTATATGGAGAAGCCTGAAGTCAGTACCGAAGTTATGTGACGTCAGCCGAGAAAAATTTAAACAAGTTATTAGGAGAGTGCGCTACCACTTTAATGGAAATGAAGGATGTTCTGGAAGAAATGAAGACTTTACCACAGATTTCTCAAGTCGAATTTTCGTCGTTACCACCAATAACGATGGAGAATAATGCTCAGCTGATTGGTGGTCATCTGGGTATTACTACTGGACAAGACCAAGTACTGGAAATGAGAAATGATATGGCAACGTCTAGGAAGGCTGCAGCTTCCCGAAAAGAATAGTGGCGCGAAGATTACAGGATCAGACGATCGGAGTAAACGAGAAATTTTAGGGAACAGTTTTGAAGAATTTGGAATAGATGATCAAAAACCGACGGCGTTAAGGCGTCCTGTTTCAGGTCCAGAGGATAGTTTTGAAGTATTTGTTGCGCAGGATATAAGGATTCCCCTAATGTGGTCAGCTAACCTTCGAAATTCGTCGAGAGTTAAAGCTCAGCATTTGGTAATGGAACCAAATGTCTACTTACCACAAGGGTTGTCGCAAGAGTTTCGAGTAAGGCAGGAAAAGATATTCCTATTCTATTAATGAATGTTATAGAGAACGAGTTATTGGTTCAGAGTATAGGGGCAGCCCTTAGGCCTGTGAGGAAGGTAGATCTTAAAGATATGGAAGATATTTTAGCTCAGTTACAATTAACAACGACAGATACGGAAGCAGGTGAAAAGTTAAAAGAATTGATCGTCGAATTTATAGATATTTTTGAGACCCCTGATACAAAGTTGACATGTACAACAAATGTTATGCATAGCGTTATCACCAAAGATGTTGTGTCTATATGCAAGAGACCTTATCGAGTTCCATTCCACCGTCAAGAAATAATGAAGAGATAAATTCAGAAGTTATTGGACGACGAGATCATTGTGGAAAGTCGGTCTCCATGGAGCTTTCCAGCAATTTTAATTGAGAAAAAGAGACATCCAGGAGAAGATGTTGAGCATAGACTGCATAGATTATAGGTTATTAAATAACATTACGAAGACAGATTATTTTTCTCCTCCTACTGTCGGATCCAAGTATTTCCCAACGATGGATCTTGCATCTGGATACTTCCAAGTACTGTTACATCCAGATGATCAGAAGAAAACTGCATTTTCAACCCCTGGGAACCATTATCATTTTCTTACATGGTCAATGGGTTTAAAGAATGCCCCTGCGACATGAAGTAGGTTGACGAATCATATACTAGGGAAATTAACCTTTACCGAGGGTCTAGTAGGACCTTGAGGATATATTAGTATTTTCAAAAAACATTGATACCCATTTACAACGACTCAGGCATGTCTTTGAAAAGATGAGAGTTAGCAAATTAAAATTTAAACCTACGAAGTGTCGTTTCTTACAGCAAGAAGCGAAATATTTAGGGCATATTATATAAGGATGATACACCACCCATCCGGATAAAACGAAAATTGTCAAAGCATACCCAATTCCACGAAATGTGAAAGAAATTAGAGCCTTTTAAGGAAAGTTCGTGCCGAACTTTGCAAGAATCAACCAACCTCTAACGTCCCTTACGAAGAAAAATTGTTAAATATCATTGGGGGCAGGAACAAGACAATGCCTTTGTTCCCCTTAAGGAAGCACTAATCACACCACCCATTTTTAGATATCCTGATTTCAACAAGGAGTTTATAGTAAACACAGATGCTAGCGCCACCTCAGTAGCGACAATTCTCATGCAAGTACATGAGGGAATAGAGCACCCTATATGATATTCCAGCCGAACATTAAATGATGCAGAAAGAAGATACAACGCGACAGAACGAGAATGTTTAGCTGTCGTTTACGCCGTGAAAACATATAAAATATATCTCACGGGAACTCATTTTACCATTATAACTGACCATCGACCTTTAAAATATCTTTTGACTGTCAAAGATCCCAGCTCGAGATTAGCTAAATGGGCTATGTTCCTCTTGGAATACAGTTTTACCATAAGATACAGGCAAGGCATATAATTATTAACAATCGAGCACATGCGTTAACTAGATTAAGGTCTGAAGAAATCGTTGAGCCTATTGTTGCTCTGGTAAATATACTAGATGAAGTTAAACCCGTGATAAGTGCTATTTGAACTAAAGAAGAGCTAAGAAAATTGCAAGACGCAGACCCAGGAATTGTGCAAATAAAAGAAAATCTTACAGGGGAAGATCTTACCTACTATGACAGCTCCGATGAATTAGTTTACAGGAAAAGGATGGGAAATTCAAGACACGACCAGTTATTTACCTTCGCGTCCATCATTCCTGAAATTTTACAAATTTACCACTCTTCTATATTTGCCCTTCATCCGGGACAGAAGAAAACGCAAGAATTAATTGATGTAAAATCGTATATTGAAAAATGCCATTCATGCAATATACATAAAACTAATCCACAGCTTCGCTGAAATGACGAAGAGTCTTGTACCAGCCAGCCCATGGTCTAGAATAAGTTTAGACCTTGTGGGACCCTTAAATCACACCCAGAATGGAAATAAGTATATTCTAACCTGTGTGGATTTCCTGACGCGCTATCCTGAAGCCGTACCACACCCAGATATGAGAGCAGAAACTATTTAATACTAAGGTATGGAGTTCCACGGAAATTGCTAACGGATTGTGGCTCTCAGTTTGTGGGGAAATTATTCAAGGAAATTTGCCAAACATTGCAAATTCGAAAATTAAAAACTACACCATACCATCCGGCCGCAAATGGAATAGTAGAAAAGATGCATGAAACGTTAAAAACTATGATAAGCCATTTTGTTAGTGACTATCATAATAGCTGAGATGAAATTTTGTCGTACGCCCTAATGTCTTACAGGACAATCCACGAAGCAACCCAAGAAACACCAATTTTCCTTATGTTCGGTCATTGTCTTTAAACAATGGTTCGGTAGATATGGAACTGCCTTTTAATCTTACCATTAGAGAAGACAGAGTAAGAGACGATTTGGCAGAAAACTATGTAAGCGAAATGGTGGAGCGAATGCAACCAGCACATCAAACTGCCAAATTATACATCAAGAAAACAATGCAAAAACGATGCGAAAAGCTCAATCATCGAAGAACAAAGGCTGAACTACGTAGTGAAACTAGTGTACTTAAACACTCCTCGGTTGGCAGCACTGAACCGTGTATGCAACTGTTACCTCGCTCATCTCTATTGTGATGACAACATTGACATTGACACAGACACATGACACATTGGCCTGACGCTTTTCATCTTGCATAATTGGAACTGTTTTAAAAAAATATAATATAATTCAAACTTTGTAGCAGAAGTCTAAAATTAACTTAAATGTCACTACCAAATAAAGGGCACTGAATATTTTCTCCAGTGGAAGCATCAAATATTATGTCTAATAATCAGGCATATAACACCGATACGCCAATACCAAATCTGCTGGAAAGGATGCCAAATACAGTTAAAGAAGAGAATAAAGCATTTTGGATTAAAGAAGAAAATGATCAGCATCTTATTGAGTAAGTACTTAATTGTTGTCTAGAAAGGATAAGTTATATTTAAATACAACTAAATAAAAGTCTTCTGTAGCGCAGTTAGAAAAGAAGAAAAGGTAAGTCAAACATTTTATTTTCGAAATTGGAAACTGATATTGTACCTACATTTTTATTGGGTATAGTTGCAATTTTTTTCTGGTTCTATAAATATAGGTAGTTTGCATAGTTTTTCAATGTAGCTTTTGTGTGTTAAGCACTTAAGCGCTGCAAAAAGTTACAGTTTTTTCATGTAGTAGGTTTATAAAAGCATATAATGTTACAAAAAAAATGCAGAAAATTTAAAAGCCTCTTCTTGACTATTGACACAGATCAAAAAGTAATATACCTGTTTTTTTCCTCAGCTTCATATTGCTATCGCTACATTGTAATAGACTGGGAAAGGAAATAAAAGAGACAAAACACTAACTAAACTAACTAATAAGGATGAAAAATGCATCCTCTAAATATTCCACCATTAAAAGTAGTACTTTATATGATTATCTTATTAAAACCAAGTATTATCTTCTGAGAATTAAAAACCAAAAAACTATGACGTTTATATAATGTAATGTAAGTAAATAATACTTGTCTTGTATTTTGCAGAATCAGATTGTTGATCATTCAGCACACAATCTGTATCACAGGTAGATTATTACACCTTTTTATTATACTTTCAATTTTGTATATGAGGAATATTTAATGTTTTGTTAAATTACTCTTTCATATCAGCAATGACAACTTTCTACATTGTAGAGAAAATTAATATAACCTTGTATATGATTTTTGTGTATTAATTATTTGCTAATTTCTAAAATAGGTGCAGGTTAGCATCAATCATTTTTTCTTTAAAAAAAATGGCCTGCAGTGTTCCCTTGCCCCCACTGTGAGTGTAATACTTAAGTGGACTTTTCTACATCAGTAGGAATACAAAATTCAAAAAAATCCCTATTGGCTAGAATAACCTCAGAACTCTACTTCACAGTTCAAATGCAATAAAGCATAATAGGAAAATCAAATTAACACAACTCTTATAGCGTAACATCCCATGGATGGATATCTTTCTCGAGAGCTTATTTAATTCAATAATATCTTTAAATTTTAGATTCTTATATTCATTTTTGATTTTCTAGCTCCATACAGATTATAAACTGTTGAACAAAGTGCTTGAGCATTATTCAAACATTTTATTTATTGATAAGTTAAATCAATACTTATTAGAATGCATTTTGTAGAGAATCCACATCAGAAGTAAATGCTATCAAATATGAAAACCCAACTTGTAGAAGTGTAAAAGATGATTTAGATCACAGGTAAAAAATGATTATTGATTTATTACTATTTATAGTGAAATCATGTCTGAAAAAAATAAAAGTAAGATAATATTTTTAGGAGATCTTCAGATGAATTTGACAGTGGTTTATATGAGCATGATATCAATAAAAAGATCAACACTGACTGGAATTTGTAAGTAATTATGATTTTAATAATTTTTTATGATCATGTCAGTTGAAAATTTTCCCAGAAAGTCTTAAATTATTCACAAAACAAGTGCCTACATAACAAAACTATGTACATAATGCTCTTTCTAAATAAATACCCTGGGAGTGTAACAGCAAGTGTTTTGCATATCTGAAAGTGGGGGATATGAAATGGTAGTCTCATATATCAGAACACAACTGGATCATGGGATGCTTGTATCTATATTTATCTTAAAAATTTTTGCATTTTACTCCATTTCATTCATACGTTTTTTTGAAAAAATAGAGCGCGTTTCGGCTCTGGCCCCAGGGTGTAAACAGTGCAAGTGCTAGTTTAATGACGAATCTTAAAAACCTAAAAGAACCGGAACACAGTCGACGTTTCGAGGAAAAGTCTGACCCCCTTGTGAAGAAGGAAAAATCTAAAAATGTAAATGGTTAGTAAATGCAATTATTAAACAATAAAAAGCTTGTGCACTTTGTCAAATAATGAATTGACTTTGACAAGATGACAAGAACAATGTCATATCGTTTCACTATTGGTCTTATAGATTAGTGTTGTGTTGAAGTGTTATTAGGTAAATAATAATAATAATAATAATATATTTATTAACGGAATATACCATTTTTTACGTACAATGCATGTACAAAAAATCCTTAAAAATAAAAAGCTAGTACAATATAATGGGAATTAAACATAACAGGTCATATTAAAACAGAGAAAAGGAAACAATATCTTTATATGGTCAAGCACCAAAATCAAATCATGAAACAGCACAACAACATAACATCATTCAGCAATGCACATCCTATATCAGAAATGAACTTTTCTAATTGCTGATTTAAACTGAGCAAAGGACATACTAAAAATATCCATTGAATCGGGCAGCTCATTGGCCAACCTACAGATCCTGTCAAAAGGTGTATTAAATCCATAATTCGTCCTATGAAATTGTGTTTTAAATAAGTACTCACATCTGTTACGTTTAGCAGGTACATGCAGATTAAGCTGAGCAAGAAGACTAGGAGAATTAATGAGCCCATTTAATAATTTAAAGAGATTACATAAATCTATATAGGTCCTTCTGGTTTTTAATGTGGGCAAATTCAGCAATGTATAAAGGTCCTCATAATTTATGGTTTCAGTGGGTATTCAAATTCAAATTCAAATGGTTTATTGTCCAACAGGTTATCCCAATAAGAAGACAATGTAAAATAACAAAAAAGTAAAATATTTTTACAATAATAAACTAAAGATACCATAAATAAATATATATATAAGAACAAAGAACGATATATAGATAAATATAAATATAATTAGAGAATACCCGACTACACAAGATGAACATGCAACTTCACCTCCTTCTTAAAGCCTTTTAAAGTTAAGTTATACAGGTCCAAGCAGTGGACACTATTCATCATGTTAAACCAGGCGCATGTCCTATAGATGGTCTCTTTGACAGCCACATTGGTGTGGTGTGTGGGGAGATAAAAGACCAGGTGTCTGCGAGTGTTGAACTGGGGGACCAAAAAGTTAATCTTGGACAGGAGATCCGAGGCATCAACAGAGCCGTTGCACAACTTATACATACAGAAATACCAGGCTTGCACAGACAGTGCTGTGTTTCATGGATAAGGTTTTAAAGCGATTGAGCAGTTGGCCCTGGTCGATACCTCTGGACGGATAGACACCATCAACCCTGAAAGAAAGCTGCTTCAGGAATCTACGCTGTACCAGCTTCAATCTATCCACATGCACATTATAGTCAGGAAACCATACTGGAGCCGCATAAAGAAGTTTAGATCTTACTAATGAATTATAGATACTTATTCGGCTGGATGGGTTCGCAAACTCGGAGGTAGCCCTAGTAACAAAACCGAGTATTTTTAAAGCTGATGACACCACCTCATCGATGTGCCCGCTGAATGTCAGTCTCCTGTCCACAATGACCCCCAGATCTCGCACAGCCTCCGAGTCAGGGAGTGAAGCGTCACAGAGGGTGTAGTTGTAACGCTGCGTGTTATATATTAGGGAGATGGTAATTTTTTTACACTTCTGAACATTAAGTGGAAGGCAGTTTTGATCACACCAAACACTCAGTCGGTCAAGATCCCGCTGAAGAAGCTGACAATCATCGAGTCCCTGGACGACACGAAAGATCTTCATATCATCGGCAAAGAGGAGGGAATGGCTCGACATGTCATTGCAAATGTCATTTATAAACAATGAGAACAAAAACGGTGCCAAAACACTACCCTGAGGGGCGCCACTAGATGTCAGGAAGACCCCAGACCTGTAACTTTGAAGTTTAAGATTCAAGATACTATGATTCAACTTGTCGAAAGCCTTCGAGAAGTCCGTATACACAACGTCCAGTTGCTGCTTAGTATTTATGGCATGATAGGCGGTGTTTAAAAAGGAAGCTAAATTAGTAACAGTTGATCTGGATGGAAAAAAACCATGTTGGTTCGGAGAAATAAGATGTTTTACCTGATGGAACAGTTTATTGTAAAGACAGACCTCAAAGGCCTTCGAAAAGTTTGACAAAATGGATATTGGCCGATAGTTGTCAATATGGCTCTTATTACCACTCTTGTAGATAGGGCAGATTTTACCGCACTTCTATAGGTCAGGAAAGACAGCCCTGGAAATGGAAAGATTGAATATAAAGAGCATAGGTTTCACCAGCACTGATGCGCAGTCCCGCAGAAGAAATGACGGAATGCCATCCGGCCCTGCAGTTTCCTTATTTTTAAGACCTTTTAAAGCAGATAAGATGTCTGTATTGTCAAGAGCAAGAATATTTATGTTTTGTGAGTTGTCATTATCACTCTCAGTAGACTCATGATCATTGGTAGGAGAGGAATCAACATAGACACTTTTGAAGTAGTCAGCAAAAGCGTTCACAATGTCGTTGGGAGAGTCGAAGGCAGCATCGCCGAAAAACATTTCACCGGGGATACGAGAACTATTTTGCTTCTGTCGAATAAATTTCCAGAATTTTTTTGGATCATTCACAATCGAGTCCTCTGTTTGTGCAATGAACTGTTTGTATGCTAAGTCGATCTTAATTTTGATATTTGCACGCATTATTTTAAAGGCATTATAATCAGTTTGGGATTTAGAAACTTTCCACTTCTCGTGCAGGCGAGACTTTGCCTTCAGTTGTTTAATAATATCCCCGGTATACCAGCAAGGGTAGGAGTATTTACGTTTTTGAGAGCGAAACAGCGGAACTGACCGATCAAAGAGGTCGTAAATCCTCCCGTACATTGCCGAGACAGCCCCATCAACGTCGGAAAAGGCAGCGAGAAATTCCCAATCGGTCTCAGATATAAGGTGATATAATAATGGAAAATTGGCTTTGCGAAAATTGTAGTTTCTGTTATGAGGGTTCGTAGGAAAATTCTTGCCATCGCGACCGAGAGAAGAACATTCGACAGCGATGGCAAGAGTGGGATGATGGGCGTCCTCAGGTACAAGAGGCATCACTTCTCTTCTAACAGAGCAGGGGAAGTTGGCAAGAACAAGGTCAAGGAGACGGTTGTGAGAGTTAGAAATGTTATTAAACTGAGTTAAATCGAAATATGCCATAAAGTCCTTTAACACTGTGAGTTTGGAGTACAAGCCTATGTCGGATACCTGATAGTCTAAATTAAAGTCAGCCACCAAGACCATCCTATTGTTATGAATAAGGCTAAGAGCAGATAAATAATCATATAGTGTCCGATAGTGGCCCAGGGGAGAGTTTGGCTGCATGTAAATTACAAAAATAAACATAATCTGAGAGTTAATAGTTAACTTACAACCAAGAATATCCACACTAGGAATATCCAGCTCGAGGTGTTTTAAGTCGATTCTGGTGGATGGGATGTCACGCCGGACAGCCAGGAGCTCCCCGCCGCCCTTGGTCACACGCAGAGCCTCAAGGTCCCTATCCTTGCGGTAGACTTGGTACTCATCGCCGAACAGTTCAGCATCATGCACTCCCTCCTGAATCCATGTTTCAGACACGGCCACTACATGATTTTCGCCTGAAGAGACACTCCTGTAGAAATTATGTGTCTTGGTGTTAAGACCACGAACATTTTGGTATAGAATGGTTGTACTCCCGTTGGACGTTATTAGTTTAAATCTTGGTCGTTAAGAGAAATGATCTTTGGAACACCATCACGATAGACAATCCTGAGATTGGTCTCGCCTGCATCCAATCTCTCTCTCTCAGAATCCTCCTGGCATCCCGGTGGGCTTGAAGTTGCCGAGGGGTCTTGTCGTCGCCGACTGATAGGTGGGTAAAATTTTGGTTAGATTTAAGTCTTTTAACGTTGCGTATAATGGTCGAGGCTGCATGAATTGTTCCACACACAACCCTAATTGGTCTGCATTTGCCCTCGGTTACCCTACCTAGGCGGTAGACATCCAGTTGATCAATGGGAATACTAAGATCAGGAGAGCATTGCCTTACAACGTCCATGGCTACACCCCTGATATCTTGAACAGGAGTGTTCCCTCAGGAGCTCCTCAAAGTTTGGGTTTGCATCGGAAGTGTACTTTGGGTTGGCATCATGGTTGACTTGCTTTTGGATGTCTTTCTCTAGGGAAGCCACCATTTTAGACAAAAGCACGTTATTATTTTTGAGGATATCGTTTTTGTCCTCAACTTCCTTTAGCAGTTTTTTGAGGTATTGAATTTCGACATGAAGTGCCTCATTGGGGAGAGATGATGCGGAGTTTGTCTGATTATGTGGTTTAGAGCTTAAATCAGACTTGCCAATCTTAAGCTGGTTTAGATTGGTTATCTTACATTCAGGGCACCATAAGATGCTTGCCCGATTTTGAAGCAAAACAGCTCTGAGTTCAGTCGCGGTTTTCACACCAGAGCAGTTCCTACAGACTGGTCGAGCACAGAAATCGCAGAAACAACCGAACAGCACATGCTTGTCCTCCCTCGCAGTCCAGACCAAACCGCAGAGATAGCAGTCCAGCAGTTTATCGTGTTGACTCATTGTCTCCAAGACCGCGCGCACTCAAATTGCCGGTGCAGGTGAAACGGCCTATGGACAGCGAATATTAACTACGACAAGAAGGCCCACTTAATGGCCAGAAAGCGCTACAAAGGAATCGTCGTTGATTTTCTTCGTTGCCTGGTAACGATCAGCGAACTCCACCGCACACAGGTTGAATTTAAATAAAAGCTGGCCATAAACGATATTTTCGTTTGCGGCATATTTAATCAAATTTATGACGAAATTATTTATAGCACTCTAATACTCTATTTGGCTTTGGAAAAACACAATTGATATCTTCTGAATTGTTTGCAGCGCCCTGTCAAACTTACGTTATGGTTTTTTTTTATTATTATCACCGAATAAATATTTTGATAAAGTTTGTATTCAACTGGCTGTTTCAAAAATCTGTTAACGTTTTTAATTAGTTATTATTGATAACAATACTCAAGGTATGTAATAACTAATATTTAAAAGATTTTGATTTTGTGTTAATGATTTCACCATATTTCCGAATACTAATATTCTGATAAAAGACATCAAGAAGAAAATGTTGCTCGAATTTGTCCCATCTTTAATAATTAATTAAATTTTGGCGTTTTGGGTGATTTTAAAGTTGATTAAAGGTTTCGCACAATATTTTTACTGTATATTTCATTCCTATTTTGTAATACAATACAACTAAAAAATAGCGATATTATCTTATATCGAATATTGACTCGACTATAGAATTTAGGCGTGAAAATTAATCTGACAAAAGGATGAGCTGGTCTATGGCCGCCGCGTCAAAGGTCGCCTGCCAACATGATTGTTTTATTTGTATCATGGCCTGCCGATATTCTGCTAGTGTTCGCGCGGGGAAGGAGACACACCGTTGACATGCCGCCGCGGAAAGTGATCCTTCTTATCATATAGTTTTGCCCAAATACATAATAAAAAGATAAAGACTGATGTATTTATTATACTGCTAACGTGCTAACACTCCGTTGAGGATATGTGTTGCTGTTATATCTAATTGTGCAACAACTGAAGCCAGATTATCAGAAAATGGCGCGTCGAAATGAGGATCCCTTATTGGCTAAATTTGTAACGTGCGCAGTTTTCCCTGCTGCTGTCTTGCTTGAGCATTTACGATTCTCTGTTTTTTTTTTTGCTTCATATGTTGTACTGAAAGTATTTTCAAATGTCATTTAAATTCAAGTTTAAATTACCCTTAACGCAACGCATTATTAAATTGGAATTTTAAAAGCTATATCTGTTGTAAAGTCATCGGTACGGGTGGGCAAGAAATTGAATAATCGATTAAACGCTTAATATTTTAGCAAATAACTGAATAATCGAAATAATCAATTATCGATATTTTCTGAAATATTAATCGATAAGTCGATTAATCGGTAATTTCTTAAAAGTGAATCCAATAATCGATTATTGTCGCCCTTAGGGGTGGGCCATAATATTGTAGTAAGTGAAACTGAAGCTGAAATTTCGGTAGAATCATTATTGCCGATGCAAGACTGATGTTATTATAAAAAGAGGTAATAAATACTTTGGCTGAATCAGCAGATAAAAATTTATAATTTAGTTTTAATTTGTAAATATGGCTTTGATATTACCTTGGGATAGTCAGAATATAAGCAAGTGTTTTTGAACAACAGCTGCACTGATGCTTCTATATTTTTTACTAGTTTCGTCCCTATTAGATTAATTTTTAAAAATAGCGATAACTCTGAAATACATGTATGGCGAAATTGCAGGCCGTCATCAACGCGTTTCTGTCGTCCGCTTAACATTCATTTTCCTCGTGAGACTCCTGAATTAACCGTTGCAAAAACAAAATTTGGATCATCGAATTAAAAATTTAAAACTCTTTTTTTACAACGAAGGAGCCTTTAATTTTCAAAATCATTTTTTAAAACGATTTAAGAACATACAAATGATTTTTATACATGATTTTTATCGTTAGTGATAATTGATACTCCCTATATATAAATATAGATGATGAGCAAAAAATTCAACAATTATTTGTCTAAAACACGATATATTAAACCTGTAATACTTAATAACTTTTATGTCTTATTTCTGGTAAACGTTATTATGGCCAGCTTTCCTAGAAATTCGACCAGTGTGCGCCGGGTCCAAAGGTCACATGCCAGTATCATGCTAGTTTTCGCGCGGGGAAGGAGACATACCGGTGACGTGCCGCTGCGGAGAGTGAATCTTCTTATCGTAGTTAATATTCGCTGCTATGGATGTGGCAAAATCACGATATTTAACTGACGTTGTTGTGATAAACGCACTATATGGTCACTCGCTGATAAGTTTTTAGATGTCGGAATGTCGGATGTATATATTTTTTAAGTAATGATAAAGTAACATGAGAAAAAAACAATCGCGGATAACAGAGCGAGAGTGTGTTGTGTAAAGGTGGTATTTTCACCAGCTGTTCATCACAACAACTCTGGCAACACTACGAAAATTGACGAAATAACTTGCACTTGGGCAGCAGAAAACTACCTCAGATCACAGAGCAATCAAAAGCACGATATGTTTACTATATGAAACAAAATTTATTCCCAGCTTATAGGCAATGTGCCGAAGATATTTTCTCTGTACCTTTTCCAAGAGGTTAATATGATTTTGATAAAATGGCGACCAGACCGTACAACCATACTCTAGTACACTTCTAACCACTGCACAATAGACATCCTTTAAGACATAAATATTGTTGAAATCCTTAAGTGACCGTAAGACATAACCCAGCAACTTCATTGCTTTATTAGAAATTTCCACTATGTGATTGACAAATGTAAATTTTTGATCCAGAATTACACCTAAATCCCGTACATTATGAGCACTTTCCAAACCCATGTCATCAATTTTATATTGAAAGAAAATCGGATTTCTCCTACGATGGAAGGTTATTGATTTACATTTATTGACATTAAGATTTAGTTTATTGCATTTACACCATTCAGTAAAGCAGGTGAGATCATTTTGAAGTTTTACACAGTCATCCTCAGAAATAATAGGTATGAAAATTTTTAAATCATCAGCATAGAGCAAAAAGCAACACTTTAAGACATTTATCAAGTCATTAATATAAAAAATAAACAGAAATGGAGACAAATAGCCTCCTTATGGAACGCCAGAGTCAACAATAATTTCACTTGACAAAACGTTTTTTCATTTTACCACTTGTTTACGTCCAGTAAGATAGCTGCCCGGCCAGGAGAGCAGTGAACCACCCAAACCCACAGCTCCCAGTTTAGCAATCAAAATATTGTGATTCACTTGGTCGAATGCCTTGGAGAAGTCAGTATAAAGTCCATTCAAGGCTATTGCGCTGTTACGTCAGAATTTCTGACGTCAAAAGAAAAGATCCGTACGTCTTAGATAGACTCGTACGTTATTTTTTACACTAGCCAAAAGATGTCTCTGTACCTGTTTTCTATTCCGGAACATGTTCCGTTTTTATCAATTTTACATACTTATGACAATATTGTTTTAAACGTCTGGGCATCTGAATAATACTTTTGACAGTTCGTTTAATTTAAAATAATAATATGCTTTTTATCGTCGAAAATCCGTTTAAAAACTATTTTAAATGGCAAAATTGTATAAAAATCCGAAAATTCGGAATTTTTTTATAGCCATGGCTTTGGATGAATTTGTCGTGGATTTTGAAGCGAAAATTCATTTTAAATTCAACCGTCCATTAAAAATAAGCTGTGCTATGGATCCAAATACACTGCGAATATAATAATTAAAAAATAATACTTTTGACGGTTCGTTTAATTTAAAATATGCTTTTTATCGTCTAAAATCCATTTAAAACGATTTTAAATGGCAAAATTGTATATAATTCCGCCCTAGCGGCTAGAATTGGTTTGCGCATTTCCGTCTCCGCCGAGATTTGTCCTCATATCGCCGCATAAGATGTTTACACATCAAAAATACATTTTTTCTACAGATCATTTTTTAGTATTATCAAATAAATAAAAAAAAATATTATTTACATTGTGCACAGCTTTCCAGGGTAAAAGTGGCCTACCAGCATCTTTTTCACGTATGAAATAATGCACTAATTTTAAAATTAAAGCTTGCACTTTCTCACTGAACCGGTGAGGCATCTCAAAACGATTTTTATTAGCAATTATTAGCGTAAAACACAAACCAACTACCAACAAATCAATAAATGAATTAAATCTGTTATTTTCGTTATGATATTTTAACATTGACGCAAATCGATGTCAAAGATTCCAATTTGACGGACCAATTTAGTACATATGTTCATTGCATAAAGAAAGATGGAATGATATGACGTAACAGCGCAATAGACTTGAACGGACTTTAGATCGCATCCACCTGATAAGGACTCTCCAAGGCATCCACCACAGAACATTGAAACTCCAACAAATTTGAAACAGTAGATTTTAGAGAAACAGACCCATGTTGTTGCTGTATAAATGTATGACCAAACAGAGTTGTCAGGGCTCTGGTAATTAGAGATTCCATAATTTTTGGTATAATAGAGATTCCAGAAATTGCTCTATAATTAGCTACATTGGACCGGGCGCCATTTTTAAATATTGGTGTAATGTAGCT
>MU183068.1:34830-122980 GCA_016904865.1 Pissodes strobi | reverse complement strand
GACTTAAAACACCTCGAGCTGGATATTCCTAGTGTGGATATTCTTGGTTGTAAGTTAACTATTAACTCTCAGATTATGTTTATTTTTGTAATTTACATGCAGCCAAACTCTCCCCTGGGCCACTATCGGACACTATATGATTATTTATCTGCTCTTAGCCTTATTCATAACAATAGGATGGTCTTGGTGGGTGACTTTAATTTGGACTATCAGGTATCCGACATAGGCTTATACTCCAAACTCACAGTGTTAAAGGACTTTATGGCATATTTTGATTTAACCCAGTTTAATAACATTTCTAACTCTCACAACCGTCTCCTTGACCTTGTTCTTGCCAACTTCCCCTGCTCTGTTAGAAGAGAAGTGATGCCTCTTGTACCTGAAGACGCCCATCATCCCACTCTTGCCATCGCTGTCGAATGTTCTTCTCTCGGTCGCGATGGCAAGAATTTTCCTACGAACCCTCATAACAGAAACTACAATTTTCGCAAAGCCAATTTTCCATTATTATATCACCTTATATCTGAGACCGATTGGGAATTTCTCGCTGCCTTTTCCGACGTTGATGGGGCTGTCTCGGCAATGTACGGGAGGATCTACGACCTCTTTGATCGGTCAGTTCCGCTGTTTCGCTCTCAAAAACGTAAATACTCCTACCCTTGCTGGTATGCTGGGGATATTATTAAACAACTGAAGGCAAAGTCTCGCCTGCACGAGAAGTGGAAAGTTTCTAAATCCCAAACTGATTATAATGCCTTTAAAATAATGCGTGCAAATATCAAAATTAAGATCGACTTAGCATACAAAGAGTTCATTGCACAAACAGAGGACTCGATTGTGAATGATCCAAAAAAATTCTGGAAATTTATTCGACAGAAGCAAAATAGTTCTCGTATCCCCGGTGAAATGTTTTTCGGCGATGCTGCCTTCGACTCTCCCAACGACATTGTGAACGCTTTTGCTGACTACTTCAAAAGTGTCTATGTTGATTCCTCTCCTACCAATGATCATGAGTCTACTGAGAGTGATAATGACAACTCACAAAACATAAATATTCTTGCCCTTGACAATACAGACATCTTATCTGCTTTAAAAGGTCTTAAAAATAAGGAAACTGCAGGGCCGGATGGCATTCCGTCATTTCTTCTGCGGGACTGCGCATCAGTGCTGGTGAAACCTATGCTCTTTATATTCAATCTTTCCATTTCCAGGGCTGTCTTTCCTGACCTATAGAAGTGCGGTAAAATCTGCCCTATCTACAAGAGTGGTTATAAAAGCCATATTGACAACTATCGGCCAATATCCATTTTGTCAAACTTTTCGAAGGCCTTTGAGGTCTGTCTTTACAATAAACTGTTCCATCAAGTAAAACATCTTATTTCTCCGAACCAACATGGTTTTTTTCCATCCAGATCAACTGTTACTAATTTAGCTTCCTTTTTAAACACCGACTATCATGCCATAAATACTAAGCAGCAACTGGACGTTGTGTATACGGACTTCTCGAAGGCTTTCGACAAGTTGAATCATAGTATCTTGAATCTTAAACTTCAAAGTTACAGGTCTGGGGTCTTCCTGACATCTAGTGGCGCCCCTCAGGGTAGTGTTTTGGCACCGTTTTTGTTCTCATTGTTTATAAATGACATTTGCAATGACATGTCGAGCCATTCCCTCCTCTTTGCCGATGATATGAAGATCTTTCGTGTCGTCCAGGGACTCGATGATTGTCAGCTTCTTCAGCGGGATCTTGACCGACTGAGTGTTTGGTGTGATCAAAACTGCCTTCCACTTAATGTTCAGAAGTGTAAAAAAATTACCATCTCCCTAATATATAACACGCAGCGTTACAACTACACCCTCTGTGACGCTTCACTCCCTGACTCGGAGGCTGTGCGAGATCTGGGGGTCATTGTGGACAGGAGACTGACATTCAGCGGGCACATCGATGAGGTGGTGTCATCAGCTTTAAAAATACTCGGTTTTGTTACTAGGGCTACCTCCGAGTTTGCGAACCCATCCAGCCGAATAAGTATCTATAATTCATTAGTAAGATCTAAACTTCTTTATGCGGCTCCAGTATGGTTTCCTGACTATAATGTGCATGTGGATAGATTGAAGCTGGTACAGCGTAGACTCCTGAAGCAGCTTTCTTTCAGGGTTGATGGTGTCTATCCGCCCAGAGGTATCGACCAGGGCCAACTGCTCAATCGCTTTAAAACCTTATCCCTGAAACACAGCACTGTCTGTGCAAGCCTGGTACTTCTGTATAAGTTGTGCAACGGCTCTGTTGATGCCTCGGATCTCCTGTCCAAGATTAACTTTTTGGTCCCCCAGTTCAACACTCGCAGACACCTGGTCTTTTATCGCCCCACACACCACACCAATGTGGCTGTCAAAGAGACCATCTATAGGGCATGCGCCTGGTTTAACATGATGAATAGTGTCCACTGCTTGGACCTGTATAACTTAACTTTAAAAGGCTTTAAGAAGGAGGTGAAGTTGCATGTTCATCTTGTGTAGTCGGGTATTCTCTAATTATATTTATATTTATCTATATATCGTTCTTTGTTCTTATATATATATATATATATATATTTATTTATGGTATATTTAGTTTATTATTGTAAAAATATTTTACTTTTTTGTTATTTTACATTGTCTTGTTATTGGGATAACCTGTTGGACAATAAACCATTTGAATTTGAATACCCACTGAAACCATAAATTATGAGGACCTTTATACATTGTTGAATTTGCCCAAATTAAAAACCAGAAGGACCTATATAGATTTATGTAATCTCTTTAAATTATTAAATGGGCTCATTAATTCTCCTAGTCTTCTTGCTCAGGTTAATCTGCATGTACCTGTTAAACGTAACAGAGGTGAGTACTTATTTAAAACACAATTTCATAGGACGAATTATGGATTTAATACACCTTTTGACAGGATCTGCAGGTTGGCCAATGAGCTGCCCGATTCAATGGATATTCCTTTGCTCAGTTTAAATCAGCAATTAGAAGGGTTCATTTCTGATATAGGATGTGCATTGCTGAATGATGTTATGTTGTTGTGCTGTTTCATGATTTGATTTTGGTGCTTGACCATATAAAGATATTGTTTCCTTTTCTCTTTGTTTTAATATGACCTGTTATGTTTAATTCCCATTATATTGTACTAGCTTTTTATTTTATGGATTTTTTGTATGTAAAAAATGGTATATTCCGTTAATAAATATATTATTATTATTATTATTTACCTAATAACACTTCAACACAACACTAATCTATAAGACCAATAGTGAAACGATATGACATTGTTCATGTCATCTTGTCAAAGTCAATTCATTATTTGACAAAGTGCACAAGCTTTTTATTGTTTAATAATTGCATTTACTAACCATTTACATGTTCAGATTTTTCCTTCTTCACAAGGGGGTCAGACTTTTCCTCGAAACGTCGACTGTGTTCCGGTTCTTTTAGGTTTTTAAGCTTCGTTGAGGTCATTAAACTAGCACTTGCACTGTTTACACCCTGGGGCCAGAGCCGAAACACGCTCTATTTTTTCAAAAAAAAGGTACGAATGAAATGGAGTAAAATGCAAAAATTTGTAAGATAAATATAGATACAAGCATCCCATGATCCAGTTTGTTACGGTAATTTTGACAATTCCGTAACATCAGGTTTTTCCGAGTTTGCTTGTATTTGTTTTTAATTTGAAATAATAAATTTTCATCTTCAACCTATTTTGAATTACTGTCTGAATCGACCTGGTAGCAACAGTGTGGAAAATTTCGCATTAAATAGTACGAAAATATTAATAAATGAATTTTTATGTTGCCCATCAAGTTCATTTAAAACTAATTTGGTCTTTTAAATATATCAGTCGATAATAATTATCTAGTTAATATAAAATGAACATTAATATTATGGGTTGAATCTACGTAAATACAGCAGTCGAATATATTTGTTAAAATTGATAAATAATTTCAAATATCCAGTTCAGATTTTATGGTTAAAAATCAGTCGCTTCGTACGTACGGTAGAAAAAATTGAAATATTTGTGACGACTGCGTGTCAGTGTAATTTTTTTCGAGATGTGATTCTGGTGGAAGGTAAGACTGGATTTTAGATCTTGTCTTGTATCGGGTACCGGTGTGGGAGGTTGTGAGAAGGTATGGCTTGATTTATTTTATTTTTATTTGTTTTGCGATATCTGATCTTATTTCTAGTTTCCTATATCGTAGAGTCTGTAAGCGGAATGAAGCTACTAAGCTTGTGAATTTCTGATATTTGGCTACTATCGTTTTGCATACCACGTTGCCTTTTGCCGTGTGTATGTTTGTGCCTGGGGGGCACGTGAGATAGTTTTTTTTGGGCTTTAGGCTCTTTGATAAGAGAGAAAAAAAAAGGACTTGATCCTACAAAAGCAGGGGTTATTATATTTCGGATTTAGTTCAGCAACCCAACTAAAGAATCGATCAAATTGGCCTATAGGGCTCATATCTAGGTTCTAGTTAGAGGTGGCAATTTTTAGAAATTAATAACTAAAACTGTCGAGAGTGTAGGATATTCAGTCTAATTTTCTCTAGTATCGTTATCAGTTGGATTCAGGCTTAGTTAGTTATTGTTCAACTTATAGAAACATTTTATCGTCATCTTGTTAATTAAAAAGCGCCTTCTCAAGCCCTTCTCGACCGTGGTCGGTACAAGATCACAATTGTTTGTTTGTTATACCTTTCTATTTAGATTTAAATTTGTTGTTACCTTTGTTTTAGAATTGAATTGATTTTTGAGTTGATAAGTAACTTTCAGGCAATACTTAAATTTTGATTACTTGTTTAAATTTATTGATTTCATTTTTGTTCTTGCCTGATTACCGTAATTGTTTTTCTATTGAAATATTGGTCATTACAATATTTCTCAGCTTAAGTAACTATTCATTTTATTTATTACCTGTAATGTATTCACTGTTTGATTTAAAAACATAATTATTGTCTGCAGTCTAAACAATTCTGTGAAAATTGGCGGAGGCATATTTAATTATTTAATTATATTAAATTAAATTTCTCCTTCAGCGTGTTTTGTCATTTTTCAGCATTGTTAATTGAGAAGAATTATTTCTAGTTCTCTCTTGCCAATTTCTGTATTAAAAACCTAAGCTAAGACAAGCGACGCTCTCCGCCATATTGAAACAGGGTTGTAACAACATTCTTGGTGAACTCTTTAACTGCCTTGTACTGGTTTTTTTTCATGCTATTGAGTCCACACGTACTCGGCCTACCAGGACAGTTTCCAATGACGTCACAGGACAGATCCGAGGCACCACAGCAATTTCCAGGAACCCTCTCCAGGAAGCTCGGAGGAAGCATAAGGTGATTAAAGGGCAGTTATCACCAGGAAGGTTCAACAGAATTAACAGTCATTTTTGTTGGACGCAAATAGAATAAAAATTGTTTTTTTGAAATCTCTAATCTTTTATTTTGCGCTTTTTATCACTACAGCACTTGAAAAAAAAAATAATTAATAAGCATGCTTCTTACCCATACACCCTGAGTATCTTTCAATTTATCTTTTCAGTAAATTAAAGTAATAATTTAAAGAAAAGTGCATTTATACTTTATTGTAACAAAATGAAATAATTGCATTATATTGTAAGCAATTGCCTTTTTTATGGTAACAAGTTGTGTTCTGATATATGGGACTACCATTTCATATCCCTCACTTCTGATGAATTCACTTTCTTGTGGCTTTAGCCAATGTTCAGATATGCAAAACACTTGCTGTTACACTCCCAGGGTATTTATTTAGAAAGAGCTTTATGTACAGAGTTTTGTTATGTAGGCACTTGTTTTGTGAATAACTTAAGACTTTCTGGGAAAATTTTCAACTGACATGATCATAAAAAATTATTAAAATCATAATTACTTACAAATTCCACTCAGTTTTGATCTTTTTGTTGATGATATCATGCTCATATAAACCACTGTCAAATTCATCTGAAGATCTCCTAAAAATATTATCTTACTTTTATTTTTTTCAGACATTATTTCACTATAAATAGTAATAAATCTATAATCGTTTTTTACCTGTGATCTAAATCATCCTTTACACTTCTAAAAGTTGGGTTTTCAGATTTGATAGGATTTACTTCTGATGTGGATTCTCTACAAAATGCATTCTAATAAATATTGATTTAACTTATCAATAAATAAAATGTTTGAATAATGCTCAAGCACTTTCTTCAACAGTTTATAATCTAGAAAATCAAAAATGAATATAAGAATCTAAAATTTAAAGATATTATTGAATTAAATAAGCTCTCGAGAAAGATATCCATCCATGGGATGTTACGCTATAAGAGTTGTGTTAATTTGAGTTTCCTATTATGCTTTATTGCATTTGAACTGTGAAGTAGAGTTCTGAGGTCATTCTAGCCAATAGGTATTTTTTTGAATTTTGTATTCCTACTGATGTAGAAAAGTCCACTTAAGTATTAAACTCACAGTGGGGACAAGGGCAGGCCATTTTTTTAAAGAAAAAATTATTGATGCTAACCTGCACCTATTTTCGAAATGAGTAAATAATTAATACACAAAAATCATATACAAGATTATATTAAGTTTCTCTACAATGTAGAAAGTTGTCATTGCTGATATGAAGGAGTAATTTAACAAAACATTAAATATTCCTCATATACAAAATTGAAAATATAATAAAAAGGTGTAACTAATAATCTACCTGTGACACAGAATTGTGTGCTAAATGATCAACAATCTGATTCTGCAAAATACGTACATCACATTTTCTAGAATTACACATTACAAGACAAGTATTATTTACTTACATTACATTATATAAATGTCATAGTTTTTTTGGTTTTTAATTCTCAGAAGATAATACTTGTTTTTATAATATAATCATATAAAGTACTACTTTTAAGGGTGGAATATCTAGAGCATACATTTTTCATCCTTATTAGTTACTTTGTTAGTTTTTTGTCTCTTTTATTTCGTTTCCCAGTTTATTACCATGTAGCGATAGCGATATGAAGCTGAGAAAAAATGTATATTACTTTTCAATCTGTGTCAAAGGTCGAGAAGAGGTTTTCAAATTCTCTGCATTTTTTTTTTGTAACATTATGTGCTCCTATAAACCTTCTACTGTAAGTACTACATACCTACTACATGAAAAAACTGTAACTATTTGCAGCACTTAAGTGCTTAACACCCAAAAGTTACACTGAAAAACTATGCAAACTACCTATATTTATAGAACAACCAGAAACAAATACTATACCCAATAAAAATGTAGGTACAATATCAGTTTCTGATTTAGAAAATAAAATGTTTGACTTACCTTTTCTTCTTTTCTAACTGTTACAGAATACTTTGGGTCTGGTAAACTTCACGACCCTCGGAATTTCGCAAAAATTTTTTTTTCAATAGAAAGGGGGAGTCCTATAGAGTAGTTTAAGAGAAAAAAATTTGCGGATCCCCCATATTTGAGCCGAAAAAAAGCCCCCGAAGTTCGAGTTTTGAGGTTAAAATTGTCAAAAAGCAAGCCATTTCCGCAACATTGCAGTGCTAAAACTCTACTAATATTGAACAGTACTTACAGTGTTGCCAACTTGTGTTCATTCTCTTGAGTTTGAAGCTTATCCAAGTAGGTAATTATTAATATTTTTAAAAACGGTTTTATTAAGAAGAAACGAACAAATTAACAAAGCTAACCCAAGCTAACCGAAATTGTTTGGCCTAGGCTTGCGTGAAGAAAGGCTTGCGCTTCGCGCATTCCTTTCTTCACGCGAGTGCGTAGAGGCTTAAATGAGACGAAACTAACCAAAGCTAACCCAAACTAACCAGAGCTAACCCAAACTAACCAAAGCTAACCCAAAATAACCAAAGCTAACCGAAATTGATTCGCATAGGCTTGCGCGAAGAAAGGCAAGTGCGTAGTGGCTTCAACGAGACGAAACTAACCCAAACTAACCAAAGCTAACCTAAACTAACCCAAAATAACCAAAGCTAACCGAAGTTGTTTCGCATAGGCTTGCATGAAGAAAGGCTTGCGCGAAGTGCGTAGTGGCTTAAATGAGACGAAACTAACCCAAACTAACCAAAGCTAACCCAAACTAACCTAAGCTAACAGAAATTGTTTCGCATAGGCTTGCGTGAAGGCAGGCTTGCGCTTCGCGCAAGCCTTTCTTCACGCAAGTGTGTAGTGGCTTAAACGAGACAAAACTAACCCAAACTAACCAAAACTAACCCAAACTAACCAAAACTAACCCAAACTAACCAAAGCTAACCCAAGCTAACCAAAATTGTTTCGCATAGGCTTGCGTGAAGAAAGGCTTGCGCGAAGCGCAAGCCTTTCTTCACGCAAGTGCGTAGTGGCTTAAACGAGACGAAACTAACCAAAACTAACTAAAGCTAACCCAAACTAACTCAAAAAATGAAAATGACTTATTTCCGCAAGAAGTTTTTTGCAGTATTATGTTTAGAAAAATATTTAGAATGTAAAACAGAAACATGTTTTCATGTAACTGATTTCAGTTATTCTAGAATCGAAAAAACTAAAATGATGCATTTCCGCAGAATTTTTTTTATGAATTTGTATTTGGGTTAAAAAATAATGGGAAAATTATCCAAATACAGGTTTTAGTTAAATTATCATAAAAAGACAAATCTAATTTTCTGGAAAACAAAACATTTGCGAAGATACGAAACTTTCTTTTTGTGCTAGTATTCTTGTGTAGAATCGTCCTATAGAACGATATTTTTTGTAACCGATTTCCGCTAAAAGAAGAAACTTGAGCCCAAGAAGGGTCAAGCAACTAGAATAAGTTTGGCATCAGCGTATTCCAGGGGCTAAAATCATGGCCACCTGTCGTATAGGTGGCCGTGCTAAAATTCTTCGATTGATTGTTGATTATTGTTAGTATGACATAAATTTTTAAAACCATTTTGATATATTAGCAAATTTAATTTATTTTTGTGTTCTAAGCTGTTCTATTTAAGGTAAGCTTTCAAACAAAGTCAACAAAGCAAAGAAAAGTGCAATAAAGTAGTAGAGGAAGTTCGCTGTTCTACGGCATTAACCTCAAAATTCGAACTTTGGGGCCTTTTTTTCGGCTCAAATATGGGGGATCCGCAAATTTTTTTCTCTTAAACTACTCTATAGGACACCCCCTTTCTAGTGAAAAAAATAAAATTGCGAAATTCCGAGGGTCGTGAAGTTTACCAGAACCGAATACTTTTATTTAGTTGTATTTAGATATAACTTAATCCTTTCTAGACAACAATTAAGTACTTACTCAATAAGATGCTGATCATTTTCTTCTTTAATCCAAGATGCTTTACACTGGATTTATAAACTCGAAAAGTTCGCAATGTTGAGACTCAGTTGGGAGTTGAAATTTCAGTTCAAGATGAACTAATGAAATCATTCAGTTCAATTTATAAACTCAGTTGGCGAAAAGTTCGCTAATTTTCAGAATGTTCGCAAAGTTCAGAGATAACCAAATTTTATGTTCGGAGTTCGGAAAGTTCATTCCAACCAATGAAAAATCACTGTACTAACACGTGGTCGCTGTCAATTGTCAATAGCCGATTCTGTCACAAAGAAATTCTTTATTTGCTTTGCTGTTTGTTTATTATTACCATTGTCTTTATAAGATTATAAGTACCATACACGAACCCATCGCTTGTTATTATTGCTTTTATGGGGTTATGATTGTTAATTGTTATGAAAAATTTCCGAAATTCTATTGGTTACGAATTTTAACCAATCAAATATGAACTTTCCCAACTTTTTGATGATGTTTATAAATGCCATAAAATGAACTGTGAACTCCGAACTCCGAACCTCGCCAACTATGAACTTTCCAACCTCAACATTACGAACTCTACGAGTTTATAAATGGACCTTTATTCTCTTCTTTAACTGCATTTGGCATCCTTTCCAGCATATTTGGTATTGGCGTATCCGTGTTATATGCCTGATTATTAGACATAATATTTGATGCTTCCACTGGAGAAAATATTCAGTGCCCTATTAAGTTAATTTTAGACTTCTCCTGTTACAAAGTTTGAATTTTATTATATATTTAAAACAGTTAACCAAAAGCATTGTCAATTTGTCAAGTCAATGTGTCAATGTCAATGTTGTCATCACAATAGAGATGAGAATTGCATACACGGTTCAGTGCTGCCAATAGAGGAGTGTTTAAGTACACTAGTTCCTCTACGTAGTTCGGCCGTTGTTCTTTGATGATTGCGCTTTTCGCATCGTTTTTGCATTGTTTTCTTGATGTTTAATTTGGCTGTTTGATGTGCTTGTTGCATCCGCTCCACCATTTCGCTTGCATGGTTTTCTGACAAATCGTCTCTTACTCTGTCTTCTCTAATGGTAAGATTAAAAGGCAGTTCCATATACACCATTAACAGCGCGTTATGTCTGAGAAGGGAGTACGACGAGTTCATACGGTTGCGCCTGAACATGATGGGAATGTCACGATTGTGGCATGTTGTAAGATGGGCAACTCTATTCCACCTATGATTTTGTTTCGAGGAAAACGCCTAAAACCAGAATTTTGCGGCAATTTACTTCATGGATCACTTGTTAAAATGGCACTTAAAGGCTCTATAATGACTCAACTCTTCAATGACTTTCTAAGCCATTTCGCTCAGTATAAATCGAACGGACCTACACTTCTTGTCTTTGTTGGAGCTTCCAGCCACTTAGATTTTACTATTGCTGAAACAGCTGTTTCAGCTGAGTCTCTTGGCATCACGTTATTCTGTTTGCCATCAAATACTACTCATGAGCTCCAGCCACTGGATAAGGCTGTATTTCGATCTTTCGAAGCAAATTGGGATCAGGAGCTTTGAGATATTGGGATACCTACCCTCAACGAAGCCTTAACAAGGCCAGATTCAACATAATTTTTTCCCGTGTTTGGCCGAAATGTATGACACCAGAAAATATTATTAGCGGATTTAGGGGTACAGGATTGTTTCCTATAAATCCTGAAGCAATACCATTCTTTAGTAACGCAGCGAGCCATGCCTGGTGAAATAACGAGACAATAATAGACAAGCCGAAAGTTCCGACGGCTTAGGGTGATTCTTCTTCCGACAATGATGTTCCATTGGCAGCTTTAGCCAGAAAAATCAATGCAGTTTCTCAATAATATTCTCCAGGTCCAATGAATAAGTCTTTTCAGGAAATGCTTCCGACTCCTACCGATGGAAAGATTAAGGCAGTGAAAAACATTAGGCGAAAAGCTTTAAATTACAAAGCTCAGCAAGTAACAAAAGGCCTTTTCTCTAAGAGACATGACCAATCAGCTATCGGATATTCAACTTCGAAACTTCGAGTTCCATCGACTTCCAAACAGCAAAGCGCTATTCCACGGTGTACATCTAAACAAACTACACAGGAGTCGTGGTTATGTTCAGCTTGTGAAAAAGAGGACGAACTCGTCATGCGAATGTGTGCAAAATGTTTTACTCGATACCATGAGGTATGTGTTGGCCTCGATTCTGATGATGATGAAGTGTTGGAGTGCTGTTGACATTTCTTTTAATTTTGGAATCCTACGTTTTTTTCGCATAAGAATATTAATTTGTTTGATTTTTCAAGTGTGTAATGAAATGTTGCTTAAAGCTTGTAACTTTAAGTTATGTCCATTCAATGCCTAATATTTGTTTATGTTCCTGACTAGTTTAATAAATATTTCTGTTTTCAATTTTGTGAAAACAACTTCAAAATTAAAACTACATCAATCTTTCTAGTTTTTTTTTTACTGGGGACCATATAATCCGATTAGATTTATAATATGGTCCAAGTGCAGAGCTAACAATTTTTACATTAAAATCTATTACAATTCATTTCTGACCAGGCTGAATTGTATGCATATGTTAGCCATATAGTTACCAATAATTATGTCGATAAAAAAAAGGTTGCTAAAACCATTCAGGTTCAATGAAAAAATTATTTTCGTTAAGGTGGGCCATATTTGCCTCCACTACCTTACTTATTTCAATGGGATACTCATTAAATTCTCGAATACATACAGCAAATATACAGGCGCTCTACGCATTATGATTTAAAACTAAACTTACTGTCTAACGCTTAATGTTAAAATGGAATCTGCCATCCTAGCCTCCATCGCTTCTTTTGACCACCTTTTCCCTCGACGGATGACGAATTTCAAACAACGTTTCTTTACTTTACTTTTCGAGCCGACGACATGAATTTACTTAGTTACTTCCACGAGTCTCTAAAACTGTGAGACACTATTTTTCGGTTTGGTCAATACTGTGACCATAATACAGATTTGACAATTAAAGTTATTTTTAAAAATTTCCCGAGTCCTTACTTGGACACTACGACGGCGACGTACTGCAAGTGAAATTTCTGGTCAGACTATTAAAAATTTCCGATCCCCAATTTGAGCATTACGACCTACTGCAAGTGAAGATTGTGTTTAGACTGTCTTTTGCTTCGATAATTTCTCGCTTTCATAGCAGCTTTTCAACTGGTTCCCAGAAAAATCCGGAATCTGCACGCCTGCAGCAAGAAAACACGTGCTAGGTGGTATGACGCAAAATGCTCCAATTTTCGACGAGAACAACTATTCGAGTTTTAACTAGTTTTTTAAATTCCAATCCCCCCAAGTGTTCAAAATTTTACATTCCACACACACAGGCTCACACATGTGGTTTAAAGTCCAAGCGGTAATTGAACCTTTGGGGTCATGACTTTTTTGTATTTCGCTTCAATTGGCTGGGTTGGAAATCTTTCTCATTAGAAACGCCCCCTGGCCAATGTTTTTTAGAATAAAGTTGGGGGAACATGCGTGAGAATGTTCGACATCGGAGGATATTCTTCCCAGTTAGTTCATCTAGTTTCACGTTATACTGCAGTCAAAAAACAAAAGTATAAGTCAACTCCGATTTCCAAATCTTGTGAAGTTATACACCATGCCGTTTATCGAAATATATTCCAATGGCAAGTGGTTTTATTTTTAATCAAGCTGTGCGATTGCTTTTCGTCGTACACGTTTATTAGGCAAAATGATGAACCCTTTTTCGCGATTCTGGAGTTACTTCTTGAAAGTCAGACTTTAATTCTTGTTAATAAAATATGTTTACTAATTTAGTTGATTCTTTCCCTTGATTTAATTCGAGACTTAGTTTAATTTTGGAACAATTAAAAATATATTTTTTTTCTTTTAAAACAAATTGTTGAAACAATTTTAAAATAAATCAGGTGCTAGCCCTGATCCATCACAAAAGTAGGTACCTTAAAAATGATCTCAGAAACCTCTCTTTAATTACTTACTAGTGTTATGTGTAAGAATTTAATTTAAATAGTTTTCACAAACAAAATGAGTAAACCAACCGCAATATTCACATTTATGCTGAGATTCTTTAATTTTTATATTATTTATTTATCATTTTATCAAGTAAACATTAAGCAACTACAAAAATTATTATATTATCTCTCTGTGTCACTCAGCTGCAATTATCACACTCAAACGGATTCGTATACCGAAAATTTAAAATTAACCAATTTTCATCCGTTTTGACCTTGACGGAGAGTCAAGTCACTCTCCTGATACGCAATTGGATATTGATAGTCACGTGGGTACAACGGATCCGTGATTACGTATGCATGTGGACTCAGGCTTAGCTGGAAACCTTGATCATATAGGCTGGAACATTGACAAGGGAAGACTAGAGCCTAGCGACAGCAGTGATCCTCGTTCCGTTCGTCCGTCCAGCCCTCCCTTCCTCCCTTACGTTGACAGTAGTCAAGGTTAGTAAGGTAAAGTGCCCGCAATCCGTCTCCCAGTCTAAATTCATGTACAGTGTGGCAACGTTGCCGAAAACGCAAGCAACGCTTAATAACCATTTAGTTGACAACATTAACGTTGTTAGGGCTGCTTGTTTTGTTTATGTGCAGTTGAGTCTTGCAAAATAAGTATTGTAACGGGGTACTACAGTGTCAAATCCAGTTTAAACAACTATACTGACGCCTCATGGTAAGTTTTTCATGATTAGCCATTGATATTTATAAATTAGTATTTGAATAAAGCGTACCAGTTGTCACAGCCGTGTAGTCGCAATCGTTTGGTCAGGAGCAGTCGCCATTTTTGTTATAACTATACCTTGAGACGGAAATAATAGTCAGTGACGTCAGTCACTCGTTCGAAAACAGACCGACGTGAGCGGCTTAAAGTAATATTTAATATTTAACAATAAATGTGGTATGAAATGCTCGCAAAATGCCGCTTATTCTAAATGCGGACACAGAGTTCTGGCACAAAACGCTGCCAAATTCATTCGGAGCATTTGAAGCAGCTGTATTTTAACCGAGGTGCGCGATCGACGGTCGTAAATATACTGATATTTTACGACCGTCGGGCGGAGGTCGCAACGTTGCAACAATAAACGAGCATGTACCCTGTGAGAGATCTGTTGCATAGTCGCGCTTGCGGGTTTAGGTTATCGTTTTGTTTTAACATTGAAAATGTTTCTGTTTTCCTAAATAGGGCCTCAAATCGTGAAAAAGTGCATGCTACATTTGCCACACATAACGTCGTACGCGTGAGAGATCGTGTTAGCTTGTTTATTTAAACATAAATTGATTATAACGTATCGGAATCGGTTCTAATGACTAAAATAAATTGGAACTAACTGAAACTAACCGAAAGTGTATTGAACGACTATCCAAAACTAATGAAAAGCACCAAAAAGGGCTAAAACGTATCGAAATAGATTTAAAATATTGAAGTAAGTTAAAACTAACCCAAATTAACCGAATTTTAGTGACTAACCAAAACTAACCAAAAACATTAAAATTGCTTATAACGTATCGGAACCGGTTCAAATTACTAAAATAAATTGGAACTAATTGGAAGTAACCGAAAAACGATTGAAAATATCCAAAAATAACTAAGAGCACCAAAACGGGCTAAAACATATCGAAATAGATTAAAAAGATTGAAGTAAGTTAAAACTTACCCAAATTAACCGAATTTAGGTGACTAACCAAAACTAACCAAAAGCATTATAATTGCTTATGATATCGAAAGGTGATTGAATGTCTAATCAAAACTAACCAAAAGTAACTAAGAGCACCAAAACGGGTAAAACATATCGAAATAGATTAAAAATATTGAAGTAAGTTAAAATTAACCCAAATTAATCGAATTTTGGCGACTAACTAAAAGTAACCAACCATTAAAATTGCTTATAACGTACCGGAACCGGTTCAAATGGCTAAGATATATTAAAACTAACTGAACTTTACTGAGACTTGACTGAACGATTAACCAATAGTAGTTAACTAAAAGCATCAAAACGGGCTAAAACGCATCGAAATAGATTTAAAATATTGAACTAAATTAAAACTAACTTAAATTAACCGAATTTTGGTGACTAACCAAAAACCCTAAAATTGGTTATAGTGTAACGGAACTGGTCCAAATGATTAAAATAAATTAAAATTAACTGAAATTAACCGAAAGTTGAGTGAACGACTAACCAAAATGGACCAAAAGTAACCAAAGGCATCAAAAGGGGCTAAAACAAGTTGAAACTAACAATTAACCGAATTTTGGCGACTAACTAAAGTTAACCAAAAACATCAAAATTGGATATGACGTATCGAATCCGGTTCAAATGACTAAAATAAATTAAAACTAACTAAACTTAACCAAAAAATGTTGAACCAAAACTAATCAAGAGTAACCAAAATTGACTAAGACGTATCGGAACAAATTAAGAATAAAATAAGTAACTAACCCAAATTAACCGAATTTTTGCGACGACCTACATTATTAACCAAAAACGTTTAAATTGTTTTAACGTATCGGAACCGGTTCAAATGGCTCAAATAAATTGAAAGTTACTGAAAGTAACCGAAAATTGATTGAATAACCAACCAAAGCTAACCAAAAGTAACTAAAAGCACCAAAACGGGCTAAAACGTATCTAAAAAATTAAAAATATTGAAGTAATATGAAACTAATTCAAATTAACATTATTTTTGTGACTAACCAAAAACACTAAAATTGGTTATAACGTTTTGGACCCGGTTCAAATAACTAAAATGAATTAAAACTAACTGAAATTAGCCGAAAGTGAACGACTAACCAAAAGTAACCAAAAGCACCAAAATGGGCTAAAACATATCAGAACAGATTAAAAATATTAAGCTTATAAGGTGAAACGAACTTGGAATTAACCGAATTTTGCCGACTAACTAAAATTAACCATAACGTATCGGAACCGGTTCAAATTACTAAAATAATTTAAAACTAACTAAAGCTAACCGAAAGCTGATTGAATGATTAACGAAAACTAATCACAAGTAACCAAAAGCACCAAAACGGACTAAACCGTATCGGAATAGATTGCAAAAATTAAAGTAAGTTAAAACTAATCAAAACGAAATATTAAATTTGATTATAACGTATCGGAGTCAGTTCAAATGACTAAAAAAAATTGAGCGAATCTGGTAGTAATCGAGACACTGATGTGTAAACATATCCTCTAACGACATCAGTTGTAAAAAAACGACAGCAGCACGTTGTGTTCCCGAGCAGTCACCCATCCAAGCACTATCCCCGCCCGTCGTTGCTTAACTTCGTGATCGGACGAGAACTGGCATTTTTAACATGCTATGGCCATTGTTGCGTTTTACCTTGGTCATAGGATAAAAATTAGGTGTAATAACCAAGTTTAAAATAATAAAAAATCAACGCGAACGAAGCCTCGGATAAAAGCTAAAAGTGTCCTATGTTCTTTACTATACTCTTGAAAATATTTGTACAAAATTTCATGATGATCGGAACAGTTTATGCGTGAAAGCTTAAGAAACAAACAAACAAACACATTCGCATCTGTAATATTAGTTAGGATTATTTTATAATACTTACTGGCAGCTTCGGAGTGGATTAATTCACTGCACAAATTCGACACGATAATCTAATGCCATCAGAAATAACATCAATATATGGACACAGCTTATTTACCTAGTAATCGTGGGCCGACATCCTTAGATTTGGGAAAGTCAATAACCAAATTTTGCAAATTTTAGAAGAGGGCTAGGACTCAATATTGTTTTAAGCGTCTGGGCATCTGAATAATACTTTTGACAGTTCGTTTAATTTAAAATATGCTTTTTTATCATCTAAAATCCATTTAAAATTATTTTAAATGGCAAATTGGATATAATACCGCCCTAGCGGCTAGAATCGGTTTACACATTTTCGTCCCATTTGCCGAGATTTGCCGTCATACTGCCGCGTAAGATGTTTACACATCAATAAGTTGGAACTAACGGAAGGTTAGTTGGAACGACTAACCAAAAGTGACTAGAAATAGCCAAAACGGGCTAAACAGCATCAGAACAGGTTAAAAATATTACAGTAACGTTATGGCTATAGTCAAAAGCGGTCTTATCGTGCGGGTCCAAAGGTCACATTTTTATTTATTATTTATTTATTTATTTATTTTTTATTTATTATTATTTTTCATTAACTGTCATTACTTTGACAGATTTTACACGCAAAATCTGCCACAAATGAAGTTTTTACTGAAAATTGTGACCTTTGGACCCGCACGATAAGATCGCTTTTGACTATAATTATATTATGTTAATAGATTTTCCTATCTAAAAGTGAAGGGTAATTTTTTCGGTTTTCATATCTGCACATTTTTGATGTGTAAACATCTTACGAGGCGGTATGAGGGTAAATCTCGGTAAATGGGGCGAAAATGTGTAAACCGATTGTGACATTATAAGCCGGTGACGGATTTTTATACAATTTGGCCATTTAAATCGGTTTTAAACGGATTTTAGATGATATAAAAGCATATTTTAAATTAAACGAACCGTCAAAGGTATTATTCAGATGCCCAGACTTTTAAAACAATATTCAGTCATGGCCCTCTTCTATAATTTTCCATCTATAAGTTTGATTTTTTTTAATGGACGGTTGAATTCAGTGGCGGCTCGTGACCTGTCAAAGAGGCAGTGCTGCTCAGGGCAGGCAAAATCGAAACATTTGTATATACTAGAGGAAAGGCGTCCGAGGTGAAAATATGCGCGAAAATTTTTACAATTTTCAAGGTCAAACTGAGTAAAATGATGAATTAGATATTCGCCCAGCAAAAATATTTCATTACAAAAATAGGTTTCGTTACATACCTTTTCCCTTTTTTTTTGATACGATCAACAAAATTCTTGTCAAAAACTACTTTAAATATTTAATTATCCAAGTAGGGAGGGGGCACCCTAGCGCCTTACCTCACTGGCTTCCACTTATTTAGCTGAATACCAAATAACGATACTATTTATTTGTATAAAAAGGTACCGAATGAAACTAGGAGAATTTTAATATTTTTAAATTCACATATTAACTCGCGAGTTAACTATGAAATAATACGTTATACGTTTTCATGTCCCCACTTATTGAAACTTAAGCCAACCTTATTGGGTTCAAGAATTAGGTCACAAACAATATAGCTACGCGTAGCTATATTGTTTTTGCTTCATTGTGTTCATTAGAAAATTATTTTGTGCCGTGTTAAAAGAACGCCGCGGGAGGCACTAAATTTGTAATTAATTTACCTAATTTTATTTTTCGTTTGGGTTTTTAGATTAAACATTTCAGTAAAAAAATTAAATATATATGGGTATTCATTGCGAGAGTGCTTACCGTGTTCCAGACAAACAAATTAAAACTTTATAGAAGAAATGAAAACGGCCGCCTCTGCCTCGCCACCTCACCCGTGAAGATGGGGCTGGTTAACTGTACCTAATAAAGCATATTCCATAGCATTTTGAATATGATTGTTCGAATTTTCATGTTTCTTTATTTTTTCCGTAAAATGTACCAAGTCTCTTACACCTGTCTCCGACCATGTTCTTTTATCTTCGAAAACTACACATGGAAAGCAAAAATGGGCTTTTTTTTATTGCATCTACAAATCCAGTCATTTCGAGAATAAATCTCTTTATTAAAGTGACGTGTGTAAGGTTTTCCTCTGCTATCCCAATAGAAATATCTGGTAATGGCCTACCTCTATTTTTCAATTCAAGTTTTTTCTCGTAAGTGTATTTAAAAGATCTTTTAATGTTCACTAAATTATGCACTACATCCATTTTTATAAAAGTCTACAGTCTATACCACACAGCAACCTACTAACGATAACAAGAAACAAAAACGATACAACTACAACAATCTAGAAACATCAATTAATTAATAATTGTCTCTTCAAATTAGCTATATAAAACGCGCGCGAGCTTACATTATTTGTAAAAACCGGCAAGTACTGTCACGAATGCAGCTAAATAACTGCGAAATTTTCCCTATTAAAATTCAATAGCTCATTTCTGCGAATTGACAACTGTATCATTCTTTAGATTGAGAAGAATAGCTGTGCACGAATAATAGCAGTCCAGATAAGGACATTCACATATCGTCGCGAGGAAATTATATTAAATTTACTGGTGAACTGTAGTCCGTCTAGAGCATACACCGGCCGGCGTCGGCGGCGTGTTCGCAGTGTATATGAACAGAGATGGCATATATAATAGCATTCCCGGCCGAAAATTGGGTGCTTTAATTTTACATTATTATTTTGAGGAATCGTTAATTATTTAGTTGAAGGATAAGAAATTAGTCAAGTAGCTTCTTCACAATTTTGGTGGTTCTGCAGCTCTGCAGTTCTTATGTACCAGCCGTCCCTGGTTGAATTTAAAATGAATTTCCGCTTCAAAATCCACGACAAATTCGTCCGAAGCCACGGCTATCGTCTTAAAAAAGTCCTAATTTTGTGATTTTTATACAATTGTGTCATTTAAAATCGTTTTAAAACGGATTTTAGATGATAAAAAAGCATATTATTATTTTAAATTAAACGAACTGTCAAAAGTATTATTCAGATGTCCAGACGTTTAAAACAATATTGAGTCATAGCCCTCTTCTAAAATTTGCAAAATTTGGTTATTGACCTTCCCAAATCAAAGGATGTCGGCCCAAGATGAGTAGCTGGTAAAAGAACAAGCTTTGTAGATTTTCGTGTCGAAAGTATGCAGTGAATTAATCCTCAGTAGAGTGCTTTAGGCGGCCTCAATTCTCCCCCTCCAACTTTTTGTCCCCTCACCCCCTCCGGTGATTTTGAGATAAACCCCGCCCACTTGGTCTTAAATGTATGTCCTTGACATTTTACCTTGAATGTCCTTGAGTTTTTGTTGAAGGTCGCGCATATGACCTTGGGATTGCTCCAAGCATGTATGACCTTGAAGGTTCTTGGGACTGTTTTGTGGTGTCTTTTACCTTGAATGACATTGAGGTAATTTGATCTTGAATGCCCTTGAGTTGAGATGTGTAAACTTCTTACGCGGCGGTATGAGGATAAATCTCGGCAAATGGAAAGTAAATGTGTAAACCGATTCTAGCCGCTAGGACAGTACTATATACAATTTTGCCATTTAAAATCGTTTCAAACGGATTTTAGACGATAAAAAAGCATATTATTATTTTAAATTATACGAACTGTCAAAAGTATTATTCAGATGCCCAGACGCTTAAAGCGGTAAAATTTGAAAAAGCTGGTTATTGATTGTCCCAAATCAAAGGATGTCGGCCCAAGATTATAAGGTAAATATCCTGTGTTCATATGTTGATGTTATTCCTGGTGGCATTAGATTTTCGTATCGAATTTGTGCAGTGAATTAATCCGCTCCGAAGCTGCCAGTACGTATTATTAAAGAATCCTAACTAATATTATAAATGCGAATGTTTTTGTTTTTATTCTATGAACATGCTAAAATGTACAGGTAAGGACGATAGCACGTTGAAAAGCTTTTTAAGATCCTTTACACAAATAATGCACTATGTAAAAATCGACCTCTCCTATTGGTTGATCCATCTCGTATTACAATATGTCTTCGTGATGCAAACGATTTCTGTCAAGAGGTCTCTTGGTGTAGATGTTTAGACAACTGGGTCTCACCTGGACGGCCCGGGTTCAAACCCCGTTGCTTTTTTTATTATTCTTTTTAAGATTATGTTTCTAAACAGTTTTTTCCTTGATTTTGGGTATGTCTTGGGTTAGTTTGAGTTAGCACCTGGTTAGTTTCCTTTCCTTGAGCCCCCGTAGCGAGCGAAGCGAGCAGAAGGCCATGCGGATCGGCCAATAGGAAAGGCCGATTTTTATATAGTGCACTGTTTGTGTAAAGGATCTTATAATGCCGTTTAAAATGCCAGTTCTCGTTCGATCGCCGAAGTTAAGCAACGTCGGGCGTGATTAGTACTTGGATGTGTTACCGCTTGGGAACCTCCGATAACGAGTAGTAAACTTAAAGTTTTATTGATGTTTGATGTAAACTTTCGATGCAACTTTCAATATGGTATTTTATGATAAGATCATCCATGACTCTTTTTTTCCTAGCCTTAATGAATATTTTACTATTTGTTTGTAGTACAATTTTGTTGCTTATTACTCGATTTAGGAATAATTTTGAATATACGTTTTTTTGCATATTTTAGACTAAAATCATACATATTTATGTGCATAAACTTTATTTTTTTAAGTGGATATTTGCCTAAGTTTACTTATTACTATTCCATTATATAGTTATTATAACATATTAATGTACAAAGCAATTGTATCCGCCGCTGGAATTTCCTTCTCTCTTCCCTTACCCCTCGAGGCGCGCCTTAAAACTAAAAATGAGTCACTGACTATTATTTCCGACTTGAACTATAGTATCCTAAATCCGTCGCCCTTGAGTTTCCTAAATTTTGTCCAGGGACGGACTCAGGACCCTCATATTTTTTATAACAATATATTTAATTTCTTTCTGACCATTTAGGAAGCTTAGTTTCTAGGGATGTATCACCACTTATCGATCATTTTGTAATGCCGGTAAACAAATACCAGACGCACTAACATGAACTAAATCTTTCCAGATGCGACCCCGCAAAAGATGGGATTCTGCTGCCATGATGAAAGCTATCACTGCGGTCAGAAACAAGGAGATGGGGTATAAAGTAGCTGCAAAGGCTTATAGTGTCCCGAGGTCTACCCTAAAAGACTACGTCAAATCTGATGTCCCACTTGAGGAATGTATGAGGTTGAAATTTGGAAGAAGACCAGTTTTTTCCGCTGAGCTTGAAACCACTCTCGTGGAATACTGTTGGATATGGAGCAACGTTATTACGGATTAACTATTTCTGACTTACGACGATTGGCTTAATAAACATTTTTCGCATGAAGACTCAACTTGAAAAAATAAACTTTGACCGCTCAAATACATTCAATGTAGATGAAACAGGCCTCTCTGTGGTACAGCACAAGGCTACCAGAGTAGTTACCTGCAAGGGAAAAAACAAATTCACAAACTTTCATCTGCTGAACGTGGAGCCACAATTACAGTGATAACCTGTAGGTCAGCTGCAGGTCAGTATATCCCCCCTCTGCTAATATTTCCACAAAAAAGGTGGCAAGCAGAACTGCTCGACGGAGCTCCACCAGGGTCAATAGGAGCATGCTCGGATTCAGGTTGGGTCACTCCCGAGTCGGCCATTGTTTTCAAAGTGGTTTGAACATTTCATTTCCATTGTTAAGCCTTCAAAAGAAAAGCCGGTAGTACTCATCCTTGATGGGCACTATTCCGACACAAGAAATCTAGAAGTTATAGACCGCGCAAGAGAGGCAGGAGTATCCATAGTTTGCCTTCCTCCTGACTCAACAGATAAGTTGCAGCCTTTGGACGTAGCATTTATGTTTCCTCTGAAGACCCGATATGCAAAAGCTATAGAAAATTGGATGGCCTCTAATCCAAACAGAATTTTTAGGAAACTACAAGTATCCAGTTTGTTAGGTGAAGCGTACCTTCGTGCTCCTACCCTTGAAATTGCAGTCAATGGATTTAGGAAAACTGGAATTCACCCTTTTAATCCAGATATTTTTCAAGAGCACGACTTTATAGCTAGACAACTTGAAGAAGAGCAAGAGGTGTCTGATGACGAAGGAAACCAGGATAGCCAGAGTGCTCCAGCTCCACCTCGATTGGTCAGTCCAAGAGACATTAAGCCAGTTCCAGTAATCCAGCCTTCCACGTCTTCGAGAGCCGGAACCTCATCCTTGGTAACAGTAAGTGACAATAAATCGTCTGTAAAATCCTCGATAGAAGAGACAAATTGCGGAAATGCGTCAGAAGAAACGATCCCAGGCAAATTTAAAGAAACGCCTCATCACTGAAGATGAAGATCAGCCTAAAACATTATCAAAGAAACTTCCCAAAAAGAAAACGAAGAAATATGAGTAGAGTTCAAGTGACTCTGAGGATGAAACACAGGTTAAACTTGTATCCATCGATGCCGAGGATAGTTCAAACGACGAAGATGTGGCATGTCCTATTTGTGGAAGGTGTTTTCCTCAAGACAAGCGAGGAGAGAAATGGGTAAAGTGCACTAAATGTTTCAAGTGGAACTACGAGGTGTGTTCGTCTTCAACATCAGCAAAAAAATTCGTTTGTGATTTTTGTCTGGATGGGTAAATAGATGGAACGTATACTTAAGTATAAAAATGTATGTTTAAACATATTTTTCTTTCAATAAATATATTATAAGAAGGTTTAGCATAGTTTTAATTAGATTTGCAATGAAAAGAAATAAGTAGGTGGGGGGCGGAATTAGAACATGGTTGGGGACGGAATTAGGACACCTCTTTTCAAATTAATGTTTTCGTTTTTTTTTGCGTTTTTTATTTTTTATTTTCTGAACAAAAATATTTATTGAGTGGGATCACTCTAGTGGAACTATTAAATATAAAGTTGAGTTGCCTGAATCATTTTTTTATTTACTTTTACTCAACAAAATTTTAAAATTAACGATTTTGCTTAGGGGGGGCGATATTTGGGCACTTTACCTTAATATGTATTGAATGCAGTGGAATATATCATATATTTTAAATATATGGAATATATTCGCGGAAATACATGCAAGCTGCCGTATATTCACTATAATACGGCTTTTGTTAAATATATCCTGGTATTTAGCATAAAGCAAAATATATCGTAGAAAGTGCTGACAAAGTACGGGCACGTATTACAACAAATAATATTTTATTTTTCGCATAGCCCTCCGCTCGCTTCGCTCGCTATTGGGGCTCAAAAAAGGGAGCCTAACCAAGTGCTAACCAAAACTAACCCAACATACCCAAAATCAAGAAAGAAACTCTTTAGAAATATGTTTAAAAAAAAATAAAAAGAACGACGGGATTTGAACCCGAGTCGCCGAAGTGAAGGCTAACCGTCCAGACCCCTAGACCATCAGCGGACTTACACACAACTGGTTGCATCGCGAAGACAACATATGACTTCTGGGATCCGGGAGGCATATTTAAACATCCTCACATACAATGGCACCAGGGTGCTGAAATCGGTTAGGTTTTGTAAGCGTTTGGAGCGCTACAAAAGCTCACTGATTTGGGCACCTGGAATACGCTGTTATAAAATATTTCAGTTTTCGCATGGCCCTTCGCTCGCTACTGGGGCTTAACAAAAGGAAACTAACCAGGTGCTAACCCACACTAAGCCAAGACATACCAAGAAAAAAATTGTTTAGAGACTTAACCTAAAAAAATTAAAAAAAAGCGCAACGGGGTTTGAACCTGGGCCGCAGATAGCCAAAGCTCACTGATTTGGGCACCTGGAATACGGTGTTATATAATATTTCACTTTTTGCATGGCCCTCCGCTTGCTTCACTTGCTACGGGGGCTCAAGAAAAGGAAGCTAACCAGGTGCTAACCCAAGACATACCCAAAATCAAGAAAAAAATTGTTTATAAACAATCTAAAAAAAATAAAAAAACAGCAACGGGGTTTGAACCCAGGCCGCCGAATTGAGACCTAACCATCTAGACCTCTCAACTACGAGGGCTCTTGCCGCAAATTGATTGCATCGCGAAGACATGGCGCGATTAGGTGCCCAAATCAGTGAGCATTTGTAGCGCTACAAACACTTATGAAACCTAAATTTCAGCACCCTTGTGCCGTCGTATGTTAGGATGTGTAAGTATGCATCCGGGAGGTGGGTGTCGGGAGGCGGGTTGAAAACAAAAACGCTAGCTCTAGACTCCACGAAACTTACCCATTTCCACTACTACATCAACACATCAAAAAAACTTTCTAGAAACTAAAATCGTTTTTTACCAGTTTTGTACCAGTTTTGTACTATAATATTTGTCCAAAATACTGTTTTGTACTCTAATCGTTTATCTTCGGTTGGCAGCACTGAACAGTGTATGCAATTCGCTAAAAGCAGCTAATTTTAGCGCTGGAACCGACGATGCTGTCAATTATGAAATACGCCGCCATGTCTTCGCGATGCAGTCGGTTTGTCGCAAGAGCTCTCGTGGCGGAGAGGATTAGATGGTTGGTCCTCACCCGGACCGCCCGGGTTCAAACCCCGCTGTTTTTTTAATTTTTTTTCAAATTTTTGTTTCTAAACATTTTTTTTCTTGATTTTAGGTATGTCTTGGGTTAGTTTGGGTTAGCACCTGGTTAGTTTCCTTTTCTTGAGTCCCCGTAGCTAGCGGAGGGCCATGCGAAAAGTGAAATAAATCGCAACAGTGATGGTTCCTGCGCTAAAATTAGCCACACCTAATTCGCTCATCTAAAAGCTTCTGGAGACCCGATGTAATTTTTGATACCGACTCTATCGCCATCTAGTGTAGGTGGCGTTGACTCGAGCGATTGCATTTGCGCTATGTCTTCGTGATGCAATCGATTTCCAGCGGTGGTTGAGAGGTCTAGATGGTTAGGTCTCAACTTGACAGCGGCAGTTATCGGTAGCGGCGGTTCGGGTTCAAACCCCGCAGTGTTTTTTTAAAGTTAAGTTTCTAAACAGTTTTTTTCTTGATTTTGGGTATGTCTTGGGTTAGCACCTGGTTAGTTTCCTTTTCTAGAGCCCCCGTAGCGAGCGCAGCGAGCGGGGGGCCATGCAAAAAGTCATATTACTTATTGTAATACGTCGATGCACTTTTACGAAATATTTTGCTTTATTTAACTAAAAACCTGGATATATTTAACAAAAGCCGTATTATAGTGCTTGCATGTGTTCCCGCGAATACATTCACAAAGAATCCCCCTTCTTTGTCAATACATTCCACGCAAGGCCACCTATGTAGTATAGGTGGGCGGCCTTTGGTTGGTATCGAAAATTTGGTCGGGTCGCTAGACTCTTGTCGCTCATCTCTATTGTTATGACAACATTGACTTGACAATTGACATTCTTGACAATCCTGTTCTGATTAATTGGTTAAGTTTTAAATTTTTTAATAAATATAAATAAAAGTCAAACTTTGTAGCAGTGGCAGGTAGCACGAGAAGTCTAAAATGAACTTAAATGTCACTACCAAATAAAGGGCACTGAATATTTTCTCCAGTGGAAGCATCAAATATTATGTCTAATAATCAGGCATATAACATGGATACGCCAATACCAAATCTGCTGGAAAGGATGCCAAATACAGTTAAAGAAGAGAATAAAACATCTTGGATTAAAGAAGAAAACGATCAGCATCTTATGGAGTAAGTACTTAATTGTTATCTAGAAAGGATAAGTTATTTTGTTGCTTTGGGTGTAGCATGGAGGATGTGCCTGTAACTGGTGGCACCTCAGTTCAGAATTCTCCTGTCAGCAGGTTCCTTGGCCTAACAATCGACAAAGAACTAAAATATGAAGATCATATTACTAATCTTGCGAACAAGGTCTCTTCTGGTTGTTTTGCTGTCAGAGTGACTGTTCAGGAACTTGGCACGGGGGTTGGCAGAACTGTCTACTTTGCTCTGATAGAGTCTCGCCTTTGCTATGCTATCTGTTTTTGGGGCAACTCCAGTAATTGCCTCATCCAGACATTGTTTGTGCTTCAGAAACGTGCCTTGAAATGTTTATGTGGGGTTGGATCTCGTGATTCTTGTCACATCCTATTTCCTAGAGAAAAGGTCCTTACTCTAACATGTATTTATATCGAGGAAATTGCCCGTCTCATATTTAAAAATAAACATAAATTTACTGCTGAACATCCACGGTACAGAACACCTCAAACAGGTAATTTAAATCTGCCCATCCCTACATCTGCCCTAACTAAAAAAATCTGTTTTTTATGAGGGCATTAAAGTCTTTAATCACCTGCCTCAGACAATCAGGGGGGCATCTACCCCAAAAGAATTTAATCATTACTTGCGAAAGTTCTTGGTTGAAGGAGCCTATTATTCACTGTCTGAGTTTTATTGTGATGTATTTTAATTTTGGGACAGAGGAGTAATGATAGAAAATGTATATGCGATCTTATTTCTATTTCTGTTTTGTTTTTACCGTTTGTTCATGTTCATGTCATCCTAATATTCTCCTGTTACTGGTTTTATCTTTATTTTATTTTCTAACTTGATTTTAATAGATTTTAATTGATATAGTTGTAGCCTAGCTTTGTTTATAACATTTGTATGTTTAGAACAATAAAGCTTATTTTGATTTGATTTGATTTGATATCTAAATACAACTAAATAAAAGTCTTCTGTAGCACAGTTAGAAAAGAAGAAAAGGTAAGTCAAACATTTTATTTTCTAAATCAGAAACTGATATTGTACCTACATTTTTATTGGGTATAGTTGCAATTTTTTTCTGGTTCTCTAAATATAGTTAGTTTGCATAGTTTTTCAGTGTAGCTTTTGGGTGTTAAGCACTTAAGCGCTGCAAAAAGTTACAGTTTTTTCATGTAGTAGGTATGTAGTACAGTAGAAGGTTTATAGGAGCATAAAATGTTACAAAAAAATGCAGGGAATTTGAAAACCTCTTCTCGACCTTCGACACAGATCGAAAAGTAATATACCTGTTTTTTTTCCTCAGCTTCATATCGCTAATGCTACATTGTAATAAACTGGGAAAGGAAATAAAAGAGACAAAAAACTAACTTAAATAATAAGGATGAAAAATGTATGCTCTAGATATTCCACCATTAAAAGTAGTACTTTATATTACAAGTATTATCCTCTGAGAATTAAAAACCAAAAAAACTATGACATTTATAAAATGTAATGTAAGTAAATAATACTTGTCTTGTACTGTGTAATTCTAGAAAATGTGATGTACGTAATTTGCATAATCAGATTGTTGATCATTTAGCATAGAATTATGTGTCACAGGTAGATTATTACACCTTTTTATTATATTTTCAATTTTGTATATGAGGAATATTTAATATTTTGTTAAATTACTCTTTCATATCAGCAACGGCAACTTTTTACATTGTTAATATAATCTTGTATATGATTTTTGTGTATTAATTATTTACTAATTTCGAATATGTATTTATTTATTTAGTACTTACATGCACACCACAGAGCAAAGCTCCAAATGGTACGAAAAGAGTTAAAAACAATTAATCGTAGGACATTATATAAAACATTTGCAACACTTAACATTCAATACATATTCGATAATAAAACGTGTAAGAAGAATAAAAAAAAGTTCAAGACACAATATGCTTCAGTGAGTTGAGACTTATGTTAAAAATATCTAGGTGGTTAAACTTGTCGTTGTACATTGTAACCATTTGATCCACAAATGCTCTTTGTCCGTAGTTGGTTCGGTGATAATGTTGGTGGAACAGTTGTTGGTGTCTTAAAGTTCTCGCTGGTATCTTGAGGTATAGGAGTCTCAGTAAATTGGCACAATCAATCTTCCCGTTGATCAGTTTATGAAGAAAAAACAGAAGCTGGTTCTCTCGTCTAGCTTGCAGCGATTTAAGACCGCAGAGCAGGAGTCTAGTGTCATAGGACAAATCGCGATAGGGGAAACGATGTTTATACAATAAATATTTAACAAATTTATTCTGCACCCTTTCGAGCCTTGATATGTGACACTGGTACTGCGGGGACCAAATGGTGCTGCAGTATTCAAGTATACTGCGCACTAGAGAGTTGTAAAGTGTCGTAATTGCCCTGGTGTCCGTCATCAGTGCAGTGTTCCTCTTTATAAATCCAAGCAGCCGCAAGCCTCTCGAAACTATTTGATCCACATGTAAAGTGAATGACAGATCTTTGTCAAACAACACCCCTAGATCATTAAAGACAGTTACCAATTCCAGAGTCTCACTATCGATGGTGTAATTGTGGTCAATTTGATTCATCCCCTTGTAAAAGCTCATTTTTTTACATTTCTTGACATTTAGTTTTAGGCAGTTTTTCTTGCACCATAAAACCAGGCGCTCCAGATCTTGTTGGAGTCCGGTGGACGATGTTTCCCCAATATTATAAAATTTTAGGTCATCGGCGTACATAAGAAAGTCCGATTCTTCAAAACATGACGAGATGTCGTTGACAAATAGGGAAAACAGAACTGGACCAATGTGGGACCCCTGAGGCACACCCGACAACACCTGGATCTCCTTAGATGTAGCCCCGCCCATGAGTACACGCTGCCGACGATCCGACAGGTAGCTTGCAACCCAGTTCAAGTAGTGAGAGCCAATTCCAATCTTTGAGAGCTTTATGAGAAGCAGCTCATGGCAAACACTATCGAACGCCTTAGATATGTCCGTGTATATAACATCGACTTGCTTTCCAATCTCCAGACTGGTAACTAGGAAATTTTGATACACCGCTAGGTTGGAATTTGCTGAACGCCCCTGGAAAAAACCGTGCTGATTTTCGGTTATATAGTTTTTGTAGGTACGGAAGATCTCATCTGTCAGAATTGATTCCAAAATCTTCGGCAACGTGGATAGCATTGATACACCTCTGTAATTACCGATTTCGGTCCTATCGCCGGACTTGTAAATGGGAAAAAGGGTGGAATGCTTCCAGAAAGTTGGGAAAACTCCTTTGTTGAATGTTTTTTGGAAGATGGTGCAGATTGGTGCAGCAAGCGACTGCGAACAGCGATTTAAAAAGATAGGTGGAATTCCATCTGGGCCGGCGTTTTTACTGCAGTCAAGCTCCTTGAGCTTCGATGTAACTTCGACTATGGTGAATTGATGCTGGAGTAGCGTGCTGCCCTGCACAATACTCTCGTGTATTTCAGGATCCACAGTAATCCCGGTGTGATCGGAATAACTTGATTGGAAGTGAGCAGCGAAGGCATTTGCTATTTCTTGAGGACTTTCGAGGAACTTGCCATCGTTTTGCATTCTTTTGGGTATGCCAGAATCCTTTTTCAATGAGTTTATAAAACCCCAGAAGTGTTTTATATTTTCCGGAATCATATGTTCTGCGGATGCGATGTGCGAGGCATAACAAAGCTCAATGTGAAACTTGGTTTCCCGGCGAACACTTGAGTATATCTGATAGTCACATTCGCTTCCAGAGCTCTTGTATCTTCGATATAGTTTATTCTTATGAGCTATCATCTTTTTTAAAGCAGGAGAGTACCATTTTGGGAATTTGCCACTCGTTACTATTTTGGTTGGAACGTGTGTGTCGATCGCTTCTTGCAGAATGTCGTAGAATTGTCGCACCAGAAGGTCTGTATCTTCCTGGCTATCAAGGAATGACCAGTCGGCGTTGTTCAGGAAGATATTTACTTTTCGGTAATCAGCCATTGGAAACTGGTGCAAAGTGATGTTAATCTTATTGTCTATAAACTGTAACGTGTGGCTATCAAAGAGGAATTCTAGAGAGGGATGGTGTTCGTCACATTGTACTAGTGAAAATTCGCTTTTGGTTATTTTCGAGTATCTTATATCGCTGACAAATACTAAGTCCAATATTCTACCCAGTGCATTCGAAATATTGTTGCGTTGCTGGAGCTCCAAGAAGTACATACAGTCGATCACAGCTTCCTCTATGGGATTACGGATACCCGTTGGAGTCAAATAGCCTTCTTCTTCGAGCCATCTCACGCCAGGCAGGTTGAAGTCGCCGAAGATGAAAAAATTGGCGTTGTTATATTTGCTGGCTACGCTTTCACAGCTGTTTGTAAAGTGACTATAAGCGTCGAGGGCTGATCCAGGAGGGAAGTAAACACAGCAAAGAATTTCCTTGCTGCTACCAAAGTTTGTTTCTACCCAAACGCTCTCATAGTCAAGGCTCTTGAAAGCGGAAACTGTTCTCGAGTGGTACTCCGACTTGATGGCGATAAGGACGCCACCGCCTCGGCTGCAGTCCAGTTGGTCATAGTCGCGATCGCAGCGAAACACTGAGTAATTTTCAGTGAAAAACTCTGATGAAAAGTGATCTCGGGAGACTCCGGGAGAGCCACGTCTTCGTAAGCATGATGCAATCATAATCGCTGTTACCAACGGACATCATAAATTGCGGTGCTTTAGTGCGCATTCCCCGAACATTCTGATAGTAAATCGAGTTAAGGTTTCTGTTATGGACTCTGTAACTTGGGTGTGACGACGTTAATTCCAATATCGGAGGATGATCTGATTCAGATTCGTTGAATAAATTTAAAAATTTGTCTCGTGGTTTACTGATGCGTTGACGTGTCTCCGCTGCCTAGGTCTGGTGGAGCTCAGTGGAGCTATAACTTCATTCCATAAAAACCGGGTAATTTTAAGCTTCCCGTTTAGGGTTGGTGTGCAGAACGATTTTTTTTCCTCGTCAGTTGTGAAATTGTCCATACTCAGAAATACTGAGTTGTTCGTGTCATTGTGGACGTGCTTGTGAATGTTCGAGTTAAGTTCGTAGATAAAGTTGTTGAGGACTGGTCTCTTTGAGGCATATGCAGGACCTATTATGATTAAATTAGATACATTGGAGATATCCATCAGTTTTGACCAGATGTGGGGGCCAAACACTCTTCCGAGAGAAGCATCCTTAATATAGGTGCAGGTTAGCATCAATAATTTTTTCTTTAAAAAAAATGGCCTGCAGTCTTCCCTTGTCCCCACTGTGAGTTTAATACTTAAATGGACTAGGAATACAAAATTAAAAAAAAAAACCTTTTGGCTAGTATGACCACAGAACTGTACTTCACTGTTCAAATGCAATAAAGCATAATACGGGAAAATCAAATTAACTCAACTCTTATAGCGTAACATCCCATGGATGGATATCTGATTCAGCACTTACAGGACTCTGTGAGAGTATAAATATCTCTTTTGATAAGGGTATCTTTCCTGAAAGCTTGCGTACGGCTTTTGTAAAACCACTCTTTAAGGGAGGTAACTCCACTGATCCATCATGCTTTCGACCAATTTCAATGCTTCCAACACTCTCGAAAATTGTTGAAAAAATCGTGAAAAATAGGATGACTTCTTTTCTAGAAAAACATAAATTATTAAATAAAAATCAATTTGGCTTTAGGGATAAGAGTAGTACTAGCGACGCAATATTCAATCTTTTAGAGAGACTGTACTTGGGTCTCAATGAGGGACAGTTGGCTGCGGCAGTGTTTTGCGATTTTTCTAAGGCATTTGACTGTGTGGATCGCGGAATACTGTTGCAGAAGCTGTCCTGTTATGGTTTTAGAGGATATGCTCTTAAATGGCTTGAGTCATTTCTAATGAGAAGAAAACAAGTAGTAAGTGGGAGACACAAGGTTTCATCTGTGCACAGCATTAATTCTGGGGTTCCACAGGGGTCAGTGATTGGTCCCTTATTGTTTCTTGTATATATAAATGACCTAGCTTTCATCAGCATTAATGGATCCATTACATTGTTTGCTGATGATACCACAATATTGTGGCTAGGAACAAATAACACCATTTTAGAAGAGACAATTCATAAGGATATAAGCATTATTAAAGGGTGGTGTGATGCAAACAAGCTTACATTTAATATCAGTAAGACTAACCTGATTACATTTCGTGGGGCTATTTCAAGTCCTTCATTGAATGGGGAACAAATTTTAAATAAAGACTGTACCAAATTTTTGGGTGTTTGTATTGATTCTGCCCTAAAGTATGATTTACATATTGCGACATTAAAAAAAAAATTGGCCTCTGCCTGTTATGCTGTTAGATTGGTTCGCAACGAACTAGACTCAAAATCAGCAAAAAATTTTTATTTTGCATTAGTTGAATCACATCTAAGGTATGGGATCCAATTTTGGGGGTTTGCTAGCCTTTATCTCTTGCAGTCAGTTTTCGTATTGCAGAAGCGGGCTGTAAGATTTTTGTGTGGGGCAGGTTTTGTTGACCATTGTAAGCCACTTTTTATTAGGGAACGGATACTGACACTCACTTGTCTTTTTATATTATTGACTTCTCAGTTGGTTCGTAGGAAGTACAAGGGATCCAATGAATCCCATACCAATGTACATAGGACAAGATTTAATTGTAATAATTTAAGTCTGTGCATCCCCAAGCGCTCTCTTGCGAAACACTCAATAATTTATGAGGGGATCAAAATATACAATCACTTGCCTTTAGAATTTAAAAATGTTACTAGTGATAAGCAGTTCAGTAGACTTGTTAAGAATTTTTTATTAAACAAGGCATATTATAGCCTAGAGGAATTTTATATAGACTGAAGATGACTTTGATTGACTGTTAATTATTAATTTCGAGTAAATTTTATTAGATGTAGTTTTAAAATTGTCCTATATTGATTCTTTTATTTCCAACTGTATTATCATACTTGTTTTATTTTTTAAATTATATTTAGTGACCCATGTAAATTTAATGCGTTTGTCTTGATTTATTATTTTTTATTGATTTTCTCTGTCTGTTTTTATAATATTAGTTTGTCATGTTAGTTCCTTTGTGTTTTTGATTTTTTTTTTCAGCTTTGTAAATGAGGGTAATATTTACTCTTTGTACAATAAAGCATTTTTTGAATTTGAATTTGAATTTGAATTTGAATCTTTCTCGAGAGCTTCTTATTTAATTTAATAATATCTTTAAATTTTAGATTTTTATATTCAGTTTTGATTTACTAGCTCCATACAGATTGTAAACTGTTGAATAAAGTCCTTGAGCATTATTCAAAAATTTTATTTATTGATAAGTTAAATCAATACTTATTAGAATGCATTTTGTAGAGAATCCACATCAGAAGTAAACCCTTTTATCAAATATGAAAACCCAACTTTTGGATGTGTAAAAGATGATTTATATCACAGGTAAAAAACGATTATTGTTTTATTACTATTTACAGTGAAATAATGTCTGAAAAAATTAAAAGTAAGATAATGTTTTAGGAGATCTTCAGATGAATTTGACAGTGGTTTATATGAGCATGATATCATCAATAAAAAGATCAAAACTGACTGGGATTTGTAAGTACATAATTATGATTTTAATAATTTTTTATGATCATGTCAGTTGAAAATTTTCCCGAAAGTCTTAAATTATTCACAAAATATGTGCCTACATAACAAAACTCTGTACATAAAGCTCTTTCTAAATAAATACCCTGTGGGCGCAACAAGTGTTTTGCATATCTGAACATTGGCTAAAGCCGCAAGAAACTGAATTCATCAGAGGTGAGGGATAAGAAATGGTAGTCTCATAGATCAGAACACAACTGGATCATGGGATTCTTGTATCTATATTTATCTTACAAATGTTTGCCTTTTACTCCTTTTCATTCGTATGTTTTTTGACCCCCTTTGAATATCGAAAAATCTAAAAATGTAAATGGTTAGTAAGTGCTGCAATTATTAAACAATAAAAAGCTTGTGCACTTTGTCAAATAATGAATTGACTTTGACAAGATGACAAGAACAATGTCATATTGTTTCATTATTGATCTTGTAGGTTAGTGTTGTGTTGAACTGTTATTAGGTAAATAATTGATATAGTTTGTTCAAAGCAGGTATAATGTTTCGTAATAATGCCGACACTAGTAAATCTCATAAGAATACACTTGGTGTCATTGATGATGTAACATTGCAGTTGGTTTGAACAAACATTACGTTTTTGAGGTACTATGTGTTCAGGAAAAATCCAATAATTTTTGTTTAAAGTTTTAGTTAATTTTTAGGTGTCCCTTATCAACTTCAGCTTTTAGTAAAGGCAACCAGGTGTTATTAAAGTTAACGCATTCATCTTTATTTAATAATATCCAAGCACTTTCTTTAATTTTACGTTCAATTTGATAGTGGTTCCTTTGCTAAATTACTTGAAGAAGCCTTCCAATGTATTCTGTGATTGTTATCAATGCATGTTGACAAATATGTGATTATGTGATTTCCACAAATCGCATATTTGTCAACATGCATTTGATAGCAATCACAGAACACGAATACATTTGAAGGCTTCAAGTATTTTACCAAAGGAACCTTTATCAAAAAAACTAAATAAATAAATAAGCTTCTGTTAACTTCATTAACACCTGGTTGCCTTTGCTAAAAGCTGAAGGTGATAAGGTAAACCTAAAAATGAACTAAATCTGTTAAACAAAAATCATTGAACTCTTCCTAAACACATAGTAGCAAATTGTAGATATATAGGACCTCAGGAAACGAAATAACACCTCGACGTTAATTGAATTTACTAACCATTTTCATTATTATATTTTTCGTTCTTGACAACGGGAGCAGACTTGTTCCTCGATATGTCGACTGTTTTCCAGTTCTTTTAGGTTTTTCAGCTTCGTTGAAGTCACTAAACTAGCACTTGTGCTGTTTACACCCTTAGACTTATATAGTCTATGTTTACACCCTATGACCAGAGCCAAAGTGGCTCTATTTTTTCTAAAAAAACGTACAGATCAAGTGGAGTAAAAGGCAAAAATTTGTATGATAACCATGAACCCTCCACAACAATATAGAACAATATTATGTATAACAAGGTGTGTGCATACTACTCAGCAGGATTGTCAAGTGCTATGAAGGAATTCCGAAATAAAAAGCTTTAGTACCGATCGTCAAGGAGAATTTTGTTGTGGAAATGTATGCATCGCCATGTCGCGTGTCTGGAAAACTGATATATTTCCTGCGTGAAGTGTAATATCAGACATCCTAATACAAATGTTACAAATGTAAACATTAGACAACGCACGCCAGGCGGTATCTGTGATGGGAATGCGTTTTGCAGGCTGTCTGCAACCGTTAGTGTAAAACGTGTTCTTTCTAACGCCAGAATATAGGCAACCAATTCCAAATAAGTGGTTGCCTATATTCAGGCGTCACGAGGCCTAAGGTGGCATTAGATTTTCATGTGATGATGTCGATATAGGATATTATGTTTACACATCAGTGTCTCTAGTACTAGCAGATTTGCTCAATTTTTTGTAATGCCAGTGGTTACCTTACTAAGTGCCGTCGCAGTACCGTGGCTCCTCTGGAATCCGGACTGTATCTCGGATACGAGTGATTCTAACATTTTGGCCAAGATCCGCAGGAGGCAGATCAGTCTAAATTGGCGAAACTCTCTTCTCTATCTTAGAATTCTTCGGTAATGTTCTAACAAGAGAACATTTCCATATGCTTGGAAACCCTCCCTCTTGCAGACATGAGTTAAAAAACTCAGTAATCACTGGTACAACATAATACGGGCAAAGGCCCGGGACACGTCATATTCAAAATAATAGACGCTAAAGCTTCTATTATCCAAGTTATCTAATTTATTGTTTCTAAAAAAAATCAAGTGTCTCAACATTAACCGGAATTGCCAACTCAGCTTATTTTATTCACGTCCTTTAAGTAAGTGGGAATGTCATTATTGCTTAGGGAATGAATATTCCAATTGTTAATTTTTGACCAGAGTGTTTTTTTTATTTTTTTGAGCCTTCCTCAGTTCAAAAGATATATAAGCTTTTTTTTCGCTACGGATTGCGAAGAAGAGATAGTTCTTAATGTCCAGGTAATAATTTTTTTGAGCAATATCTGGGGTTCTTTTATATTTATTAAATGCCTTATTTTTCAGCTTTATAATTTCCTTAATTGTGTTCCTAATATATGGTTTATGATTACGCTTAATTTGGGCCGATTTCAATGGCGCATGTCTGTCAAAGACTTCCGTCAGCCTTTGGTTGACGAGACAGATTGTAGTGTCCAAATTCAGATGTCCCTGTTGCAGCACTTCATCGAATCGCAATTGCTGCATTACGTATTCAAATAGTTGTTTATTAAAATGTTTGAAAACTCTATATGTAATTATCTTAGCAGCAGGTTTGGGTGCCTCCATTTCGAGAATGGAGTATACCAGTCTGTGATCCGTCAGATTGAGCATATCTACAGTTCCCGACTCTATTATTTTTATTTTGTTATCAATACCGATAATATCAATTAAGGTCGAACTGTTTCTGCTCACTCTTCTGGGTCAGACACTACTTGCTTTAGGTCAAACACGCGCAGCAATGATTCGAGATAGTTGCCCTCTACCATCACCCATAAGAAGTGTATGGTCATAGGATGGAGCTAGTGTAGACAAGACATTTTCAATAGAACTTAACTGTTTATAGCCAACTAATGGGGGTTTGTACAAGGTACCAACCAGTGTTTATTTATTCTTATATACCACTTTAATCAATAACTGTTCAACCACGTTCCCGCTGTCCTGTACGCGTTTTTGTATAATATACATGTTTACAGTAAAGCCCCGCCTACGAGTATTTTTGATTGGCTGCTGTTAATCATACAGCGAGCCAGTATTTATAGTTATAATAGGTCTGTTCCAACCTTGAATCACAAACAGGTTTCAAACGATTTGAAAATCGTTCTCAATGCGCATGTCTGTAAGATAACTGTTTTCTGATCAATTTTGTGTTTATAGTTGGAACAGCTGATAATTTACAATTTACTTAAAGTTTGAATTTTAACAAAACATAACCTTACTAAAGTAATAATATCTCAATTTATAATTGATTTTTTGGTCCAAATAAAATCCATGGTATATCCTGCCCTGTACATTAAAGGAAATACATACTGCCTGTATTTTTGTGAATGTTCCAAAGTATTAATAAGTAGATAAATTAAAATGGAACAAGAAGGTAAGGTTACCGCAATTTAAGAAATGTTATAGCTATTATATATGAACTTTAGATGTAAATAAATTATATCTCCAGTTTTGTTCTCAATGAATTTAACCAGTTGTTAAGAAAAAGAAGTACTGCATAAACAAAATTGAGTATTATATTTTAAAACTTTAAACAATGTTTTCTGGATATCTACGATATTGGAGATACGAATTTTTACCTCTCGAGCACAGATATTTTAAACGATACAAAAAACAAGTGTATCTTTTTCTAAGAAATGGTCCTATTTTAAATTTTCTTGAAGAGTATTTAATTTTTCCTGCTTCACCACAATTATGTAATCCTTCGGTCAACGATGAAGGTAACAGTAAACGTGGTAGTAAACCAACACTAGAAAAACTCCAGCGTAGATTAGAAGAAAAAACGGAATTTGTTGCTAATTGGACAAGTAACCAGACAAAAGTACTTCTAGATATTTACAAAAAATGCCGTCCAAAGGTTGGGAGTTTTGAAATTAAAAATTTAAAATAATTATGGGAAGTTATAGCTTCAAAAATTAATGAGATTTTAAAAACTAATTACAATTCAAGCCATGTGGAAAATAGGTGGAGAGTGGTTGAAAGGTCATACAAAAAATTTGTTGATAACCAGAAGAAAACAGGAAGCGGCGAAAAGTATTTTGAGTATAGTTGAAGATATAGAACCAGCCAATATAGAGCCCATACAATCTGCTTCTTCAACTTTAACCATGGCTCAGACCCCAAAGAAGAGTTTCTCCTTAAAAAGAAGAAATCCAGTACCAAGTAGAAATCTTACCATAGAGCAAATATGAAAAGATAGAAAAGAATATTGTAATCTACTAAAAAGCATAAACTACTAAACAACTATCACCCTGTCGCAAGTTTGAACTTGAACTTGGAGATTGTTATATAAACATTCAAGACAAACTATAAACAACGCGAGCAATCAACGAGAGCGACTTTGAACCTTATGCATGCAATGATCATCACTTTGTTTTATATAAATACGCTACCGAACTCTCAGTTCGGCAGACTTAGTCTCACCTCCAGCTCCCAAGGTTAGTCACTTGACGACTGCCTCCTGGGTTCTATCCGCTTCTAAAGTTAGTCATACGACTGCTTTAGGTTACATTCCTTTTCCTACCCAACCTGGTACCGGTTAGTCACTTGACGACTGCTAGGGCCAGAGGTTGCACAACCTCCATAGTAAAGTCTTGACAAGAAGTTTGTCAGAGTGTTTAGAAAGACAAGTGTCTAAATAGTCAGTTAAAAAGTTTAGTTGCATGTTGCAACAACATTATGAGTGAATGTTGCTTTTGTAACCAGTAAACTCTACAAGGGGTTTTGCAGTTTGCAATAACAAGCTTAACATTTTATACATCTGGTAACTTTGAATTAAATAGAGGCACGATATGGTTGATAGTTCATTAACAATGTCATTTATATCTATTGGTGTTGGTTAAAATTAAATTTTGGTGGTATTATACCAGCTCTATCAAATTTTAAGTTTTTCACTTGAAAATTCAAAACACCCTGTATAGTTTCCTTGTTATATAACTAAAGTTTACTTTCAATGTTGTAGCTTGGTGTCTTTTAATTATTTTCCTTTCTTGAATCACCCTGGTTGCTTAACGATTAGAGAATATATAAAGTTTTACAGTAGAGCATGGCTACTATAACAATAAATGGGGAAAATATTGGTGTTTTTACTATAATACAAGGTTCAGATTCTATTCACCATAGTGACCTTAACATTGGTAAAGTGTTTGCTATCTGATCCCTAATAGCCCGAGCTTCCATGTCTTCTACATCTTCATCATTTTGATGTTCGTCACCTGGTATATTTTCATCCACTTGCACAGGTTCGGTATTCGCAACAAAGTTGTCATCTAATGCAATGTTATGACAAATGAACCTAATTTTTCTCAGTTTTACATGGTACATCTGTCGAAACTTCTGCTTCAATAAACCAAAACAATGCTGTATGACGTAGCGATTTTTGATAGCTTTAAATTATAATTTTGCTGTCGTCTAGTTAAGTTGCCCCTGTCTTTGTAAGGGGTTAATAAATTAGGAAGCAAAGGATAGCCACTATCTCTAAGGAGATACTTTTCTCCACATTTCTCTTCCAGGCTGTTTTTCAATGAAGAGTTTCTAAATACTCTGCTGTCATGCACAGAGCCAGGATATTCTATAAAAACGTCTATTATTTTTCTTCTATGATCACAAACAGCCTGCATCTGAAATAAAGTAATTATTCATGTTGGTGTAATATGTTGATGTTTTATGTGGACATAATAGCATATTAACTATATATTATTATCTAGGACCTAAAGTGACTCATATAATTCCGTGACTGGAGTTGTGTTGCTTGAGGGCTCTACCTGAGAGCAAGAACCATTCATGGGATTAATGCATTTTAGCCCCACGGTATATACATTATTTATAGTACTTCCATTTATTTTTTGTTCTTTCAGGACTAAAGTATATCCTTTAGTGCCTTCAACGACTTTAGTCCCTATTATTAAATGAATCTTTCTAGTCCCTGCTTGGAGGGACTAAAGGCAGAACCTACTTTAGCCCCGGAAGTACAAAAAATATATTAAACCTACCTGAATAGAATAGTAACATTTCCTATTTAAGTAAGAATCTGAATCATTTTCTGGTTTATCGAGTTTTATATGGGTCCCATCAATAGCTCCAATTACATTAGGAAATCCATTAGCTCGGAAATGAGCTTCACTGATTTGTTTTTCATTTTCATTTGGCCATTTTAGTGTTGGAACAAACTTAATATACGTAACTGCATTGCAAGAAGTAGAAAATGGATGCGAATTTTTTAAAAGTTGCTCTACTTTTTGCCAGCTACTGTGCATATAAACTAGTGCTGTTTAGCGTGTGACACATTTTCCTCGATGGTTTTTATTAATTTATGCGATCTCTTATATATTTTTTAATACTTCATTTTTGGAAGGTCTTCCGCTGAATCAGTTTTCTGTCACATTTAAAATCAGACCGAGCTTTTGTTGGGGGTTGTTAGGCACGCTTATCAAACAAAGAAACTCAATCTTAACTTAATAAGAAAACACAATCTAAATTTACGGATCAATTTATTTGCTTCTAGTTTTTTTTGAAACAGCAACAATCCTACAGTAAAATTTTAGAATTTAAGGGCAAAGGAATGTCAAAAGACTATTAAGTAATTAATAATTAGGGTACAATTATACAATATGATGATTGTACGGAGACCAATTCTGTTGTTAACTCGGCACTGTATGCCTTACACTTAAACGCTCTAAACACTACAATCCGAAGTGATTACTTTGGTTTACCTAAGCTTATTACATATATGTATGCGTGCGCAGGAGCTGCACCAATTATAAATGTAGCGATAATAATATCAATTGATAAATGGCCACAATAATATTATATCAATGGACCAGATAAACAAATGAATAAATGAAGAATTGAATAAATGAAAGCTATCTTAGAGCTTGGCTGTCAATGCTTGATTTATATTAAAAGATTAAGAGCGATTATATCAATCGGTCAGAAAAATAAATGAATAAATAAAATTAATCTATCTTAAAGCTCGGCCGAAAAAACTTAGATTTTAATTTAAATATTAAAAGAAACGATTATCAGTTGACCAGAAAAAAAATGATTAAATAAACTTAAGCTATCTTAAAGCTTGGCCGACAAGACTAAATTTATACTTAAGTATTAGAAACAATTATTAATCGGCAAGAAAATATCAATCATATAAAAGCTAGTCAACGATACCCCATTGGATACGATTCGTCAAGCTCAGTTGTGGATGCAGGAAGTACCTCTGGTGGAGGCGCCGGGCACCTATAACAAACCCCAAGTACTGTTACTCGATGGCCCCGAGGGTAAAACTAGCAGAGGACTCGATAGCCTGGTGGTAAAACTTGTAGCCCAGTGATAAAATCGGCTGTGGTGTAGCCCGGAGATAAAACTTGTAGCCCGTTGATAAAATCGGCTGTGGTGTAGCCTGGAGATAAAGCCCTGTAATAACCCAATACAAATTAGACGAAGCCCCTTATTTCAATGAAAAAAAAACTATAGAGATCTGTAGATCGTATCAACTAAAATAAATATAGTTAGAAAGTGCCTGAGGGCAGCATAAGAGAAAGGGATGATCAAAATAGCTACTCAAGGCCACAGCAGTGTTATAAAAGCTAATACAAGTATATCATTAACCTATATGCAGAATAAAATTAATTTACATTAATAAATGCGGCAACCTTAAGCTTATTGACAACAAATCGAATCAATAAATTTAGAATTAATTAACCGAAGAGGTCAATGCCCAATAATTCTTACCGCAAAGTATAGAATATTTTGTTGCTAAATGCAGCACATAAAATGAACTTTAAAATATTTTACGTTGGCCAAGTCAAACTGTTACATTTGTTATGTATGAAGTTGGTTGCACAATAATTATTTTTAAAGATCAGGCATAATTTTCGATGCGGCGAAACGAATAATAGGTATTATGGCTTTGCATGGCCCTCCGTTCGCTACGGGGGCTCAATCAACAAGAACTGACCCAAACTTGAAGGATATTTCCTGCTATCCTCTGATTAGTTGATATTTTGTGACAGTGTTGCGGTGCTTATTCGTTTGTTCTGATACAAAAAAAACTGACTGTTTATGAAAAACGCTACAACCGTTGTATTTAACGTTTTTTAATATCTCTTAAAATAATCATTGTTTATTTTACTAACATTTTTACTCATACTTATAAAAGTAAATATTTTATTTTATAGGGAAGCCAATACGGGAAAATGTGATGATGACTATTTGATTCAATCGGGCTCTATATGCCATGAGGAAGTTGATATTAAAAGTGAAGATGAAGAGGACACGTTCGAATCTAAGTAAGAAATTTAACATTGTTATATTCATACAAGAGTTTTATGCATTGTAAAAAATGATAAGAAGTTTAAGAATATGTTTGTTATAACAAAAGTGATCAAAAAAGCAATGGGAAGGACCACTGGTCAGACCGCCTCAAACGACATGCCGTACAAATGTTAGGATTGCGCTTATGAGACAACTTGCAAAGTGAATTTGAGATTTCATGTTCTCCCCCCAAAGGTTCGGCGCCCCATTGGTTTGTAGTGTTCGCCCCGTTCTTTTAATCTATCTACGCACATTCACGGTCACAAGTACCATTCTAGCCACGCGTATTTAGTTTATATATTTCCGACCTCTCTAAAACCCCAATCCTTGACCTTTCGCTGAACGCGGGTGGTAGGAAATAACTGCCAGGTCATACTATGCATAGGCAGCGAAGGCTCGGTTATCTTACCAAGTTACCACTTAACCAAACTTCCCTAGAAAATAAATATCAATCCATCCAAGACGGAGCTCTCAGGGGTAACCTCACAAACAATAAATAGAGTCACCCCACTAAGCATAAATGGATAATATATAACCCAAGTATTGTGAGACACTTTTTATTTATTTAGGGTTAAAAATTGCTTTAATATGTTCAACAAAATATATTGGTTTTAAAGCCACTTTAAGATAAACTAAAAGTTCTTTAAGACCACTTTATTCTTATGCAAAGGATTTAATGCACTCTTTAAATAAAAATAACAAAAAACTATTGCAAGATGGCGTCGGTGACGGACGTCGCGAAAAGTGATAATAATAAAAAGTATTTTGAATGCTGCAAAACGCGAGTATCCAGTTATGCAATATGCTATTATTGTGGAAAAATATACCACATTTCGTGTGCATCAAGAGATTTCACCGCTAAAGTTAAATTTATTGATGAACCCAGATTAACATGTGTTGATTGTTGTGAAAGTGACAACATAACCTCAAATACGGAAAAATTGGAAATGGAAATTCTTCAAAAAATCAAGGAAATTAGGCTTCTTAAGAACAAGTTAGAGCAGTCACAACAAGTACAGGTTATCAATAACAGGTCAGAGATGCAAATTGAAATAGATTACCTTAAAAAAACTCGTGAAGGAAACATCTGACAAAAACGATATTTTAAAAGAAAATAATCGTCTACTACTCGAAAGAATACAACTCAGTGACCAGTATAAAGCCATAAATAGGACAGAACCAAAAACACCACTCCAAAATATTGATATTTCCAAGATGAATGGCAACAAAATTCAAACAGGGCGTAACACAACCACAAACACTAATAAAGACTTGGGTAAAGAAGGTAGTGCAGATAGTGTTCTTCCCAAACAGACACAGAAAGAACAAACATCCACACATCAAACCAACATAGTTGAGAAACCATTATTAACCGAGAATGAGGCTCAACCGGAGAAATATGCCGGAAAAGCAAGGACAGTTTCAATTAGTTGTGATAACGAGGACCCAAAGAACAGTGATGAAGATTTTCAACTACAGAAAAAAAGGGGCTGATCAAGAAACAGAGAATATCCCTTGGCTGAGAACATGGTAAAGTCCCTATACAATGAACATAGAAGAGACCTACTTAGGAAAAATAAACTTGACAGAAAACTAGGTTCCAATACTGAAAATGGAAATTTTCAGTCTTTAAAAACTGGGGACAACAAAAAAATTTGGCTATACCTGCCAAGAATTAAAACAAGTGTAACCGAGGAAACAGTAAGACAATTTATAGTCAACAAGGTAAAAACCAAACCTGAAGATGTCTCCGTCAAGTTGTGTCACTTGACGCAGGGAAATGAAAATCAAAATTGCTTTATGGTAGGAGTTGATTTTGGACTGAAGGATTTGGTGTACCATGAAAGCTTTTGGCCATCGGGTGTTGCCTTCCAGAGATTCAATTTTTCACTGGGGAGAAATTTTTTGGAAGGCCGAACACACAGGAACAAAGAGAAGAGGACTTACGGAACCAATGTAACCATGGTAAATCAAGATCAGAATTAATAATTTCATTATTTCATCTTAATGTACAAAGTGTAAACAATAAAATATTAAATCTAGAGGTATTGTTGGATGAAATAAATCCAAATATTTTCTGCTTAACTGAGCACTGGCTACAGAATTCAGAGGTGGAAAATTTAAATATAAATAATTACATTTATCAAGCTACAGCTCTAGAATCACATATCGGTGAGGTGGTACAGCTATTTTGGCAAATAGATTATCTCAATTGAAATATAAGAATATTACCATTGATTTGGAGCAAGAAGAGAAACACTTTGAATTTTCCATATCTGAATATCAATTTCATAATATTGTTTTAAGGGTAGCATGTATATACAGATAACCTTCAGGTGATATAGATGTTTTCTTATCAAACCTATCTTACCTGCTTGTAAAAGTCTATAGTAAAAGCAAATTTTTAATCATATGTGGTGATTTCAATACAGATTTTTTAGAATGTGGACCTGATGCAAATAATATAAAACAGCTTCTTTTAAGTTATGGTTTGGACTCACAGCTAGTGAGTGTCACCGGACAGGGAAATGGTAGTGGAAGTCAAATAGATAACATATTTTCCAATATCTGTACAAATGATTTAAATTGCAAGGTATACAAAACAGATGTTTCTGATCATGATGGTCAATTATTTTCTTTTGCAGAAAGGTTAATAAAAAGCAGGAAGCATTTATTAAAAAACGTTCTTTTTCATATGATAATATAATGACATTTTTAAATTATTTAAATGAGGAGGATTGGGAAGAAGTGTGGCGTGTTAGATATGATGCAGACAAGGTATTCTGTGTGTTCTCTAATATTTTTCACTTTCATTTTGAAGCAGCCTTTAAGTTCATTTAAAATAAAAAATAAAAATGAAAGTTGGGTTAACTTGGAGATTAAAAACTACTCAAACTACATAAAAGACTTACATGTATGGTATAAACAAACAAACTCTGCTATAGTGTAGGAAATATATAAAACAGAAAAAAAGCTCTATAAAAAATACTTATGTAACTATAAAAAAGCCATAAATGATAATAAAATCCTAAATTCAAAATCTGCATGGGCCCTTTTAAACAGTCAAGTTAATAAAAATCTAACTAGCCAAAATAATATCTTTTTGAAAACAAATGAAAATTTTGTCTTAAGGGACCCTAATGAAATAGCTTCTGCCTTCAGCAAAAAATTCCAATTAATCTCAACTCCAAACATGAATCCTACCTCACTGAATAGCCAACCATGTGTAAATACTATTTTTCTCTCTCCAATCAGCCTTCAAGAAGTATTTAATTTAAGAATCTGCCTAATAAATCATCAGCATGCATAGACGAGGTGCCAGTGTATATTATAAAATATGTTGCCAAACCCCTAAGTAAACTCTTGCCAAGGTAATTAATCTTTCTTTTGAATCTGGTGTATACCCAACAGCATTAAAAAAAAGCAAAAGTGGTGCCACTATTCAAAATAGGTGATCGACAAAACATTGATAATTATAGGCCAGTTTCACGTCTTCCAACAGTGTCGAAGGTTTTTGAAAGGGCAATGTACCATAGATTGATGGCTTTCATCAAACAAAACAATATTTTGGTAGATAATCAATATGGATTCGACCAGAAAAATCAACTCAACTAGCCATCTATAATACAATTAATTTTATAATCACAAAAGTAGATCAGGGCCAGAAGGTCAGGGGTATGTACTTTGACCTTTCAAAAGCATTCGACACCATCAACCATAGCATATTGCTGACTCGAGTGGAGCATTATGGACTTAGGGGAGTCTGTGGGGCACTTTTGAGGTGATATTTGTCCGGCAGAGAGCAGCTAGTTTGTGTTTTGCAAGATTCGAAAAAATATTGGTCATATCCAACTGGGATGGAGACTGGAGTCTATGGATCTATTTTGGGGCCTCTGCTTTTCTATGTATGTAAATGAGTTAAATAAAATTGTTGACTCCAACCTCGACTCCAGCTTAGTTTGTCAGTATGCTGATGATACATCAATACAACTTACAAGTTCAACTTTAAGTGGCCTCTCTATGGAGTGTTCCGAGACTGCTGAGCAGATAAGGTTATGGTGTTTCAATAATGATTTGAAACTCAATGTTGATAAGACTGGCCCTGTAATATTCTCCAAACTGCCCACTCAAATAGAGTCATTGTATGTCCCGTTTGATAAGCCAATACCAGTGGCAGATAACATCAAATTTTTGTGAGTTTATTTGGACAGTTCTCTAGACTGAGAGAAGCAGATAAATGTGCTGGAGACTTGACTAAGTAGCTGTTGTGGCCTGCTGAGACGGTTAAGAGATCAGCTTTTTTGGAAACAATTAGAATATTCTATCTATCGAGCATACAATCATTGATAAGCTATGGTGTTCTTTTCTGGGGATCGGGAAAAACTGCAATCAATGTTTTTAGGGCACACTGAGGTGTGTTTTTGATCTGCATCCAACTACATCATGCAAGCCATTCTTCCAACGGTTTGATCTCTTAACAGTACCCTCTCTCTATTTCCTTGGTCTAGTATTGTTTGTAAAAAAAAATCCTACCTTATTTACTACCATTTCTCAAAACCACTCTCAGGCTATGACAACTCAAACCAGAAACACAAACACCCTAAGCATACCAATGCATAGGTCTGATTTCTTTCAAAGAGGTCCCTTGTATAGGGCTGTTAAGGCCTTTAATATGCTTTCCATTGAATTGCAAAGGGTCCAAAATATAAATTCATTTAAGTTTGAACTTTAAATTTTAAGTTATTGAATAATTTATAACCTTGTAATTTATACAAAATATATATTACTGTATATTGTGAACTAATTAAAATCATTAATTAAATATCACCCTGTCGCAAGTTTGAACTTGAACTTGAAAAATGTTATATAAACATTCACTGTTAATTATAAACAATTTGAGCGGTCGATGGGAGCGACTTTAATCCTTAATGATGCAATCATCAGCATTTTGTAACATATAAATACGCCGGCAAACGCCGAGTTAACTAGACTTTCGGGTCTCTCAAACCGCTCAATTGGTCGCTGGATAGTACACAGGTACGTCCACTTCTAGTTGTTCTATCCCACAACCCCCATAACTGAGAACACTTATACACAGGTATAAGGTTGTCAGGTCCTTACCTAACCTGGGTGAACGTATGCATAGGTATACGGCATTCGGGGGCTACTAAAAAGTATAGAGAGAGTCGAATTTATGAAGTATCAGAACTTCTAGTGAAGGGGTAGTTTTTGGGGAGTTTCAAAAAGTAGTGAAAGTGCCTTAGCAATTTGTGATAAGCTTAAAAGTCTTACCTTATAAATATCAGAACAAATACCTAAATAAAAGACAACCCGCTCACATAAACTTTATTAATAAAATAGTGACGTCGCTTGCTAGACAAACTTTGAACTAAGCCTCCCTCGAGAAGACATGCATTTCATATTAATTGGGTATAGTGTAAACTCTTAATTCATCTATAATCTTAAACACGCCTTTATTAGTATACAATCTAACCGTTGTTAAGTTTGTTTGTAAATAAACTTGTTATTGTTTTTATCGATGTGTCTCCTTTATTATCTCTTCTCAACTTGACGTAGTGCGTTCCTAAATCTGAGTTACTCTCCTACACGCTAAGTAAGGCGTGTCGTCACCGATAAAAAATACAAATCGTGACAATATTTACATGTAGGGCTACTGTATTCCCATCTGTGACGTTGCTTTGTCATATTATATGATGTTGTTGGCAATAAATTGGTTAATTATTTATTTATTTATTTTATTTATTTATTTGCTCTTAATGCCCTATTGATCTTATACTGGTTTTATAGTATTCTTGACGCTGACTATTTTAAAACTAATTTGCCTTTTTCTTCTTCTCAATGTGCCCTATCCTCAGTGAACGTCGGCAATCAGTCTGGTCCATCTGATTTTATTCACAGCAGATCGAAGTTATTCGATTGATGTCAGACCTGTCCATTGTCGCAAGTTTCTTAGACATGATATTCGAGGATTTTTCCATCGAATTTACCGGGCATTAGAAGTTGAAGCAGCTTGTTGTTCCCCATGATATGCCCAAAGTATGACAGTTTTCGTGGTTTCACTGTTTTCAGCAGTTCTCTGTCTTTTCGCATGCGCAGCAATATAGCCTCGTTGCTCACATCTCAGCAGCTCAGCATACGGCGATAGCACCACATATCGAAAGCTTCAATCTGCTTACAAGTAGCTTCGGACATACAGAAGCACCGAAAACACACAGCATCTCAAGATTCGTGTCCGAAGATGAAGACTCAGGTTCATGCTACAGAGAACCTTACTTTGATTTCGTAAGAATGGTCCCATTTCTCATTCAGACTTGCTCCTAAGTATGTTAGTGTTGGCACTCTTTGTAGTAGGGATCCATTCACGAAGAATTGGGCATTGATGCCGTTTTTACTGACTATTGTAATTTTAGTTTATGATATATTCGACCACTCTACCAAACAGTCTCTGAAGTCTTTCAGCGCTGTCATCAATGAATACGGTGTCATCCTCATATCTCAAATTGTTGACACTTTCTCCATTTATCAAGATGCCATCCTGTTCAACTTCCATTGCGTCTCTGAAAAGTCTTTCTGAATATACATTAAACAATAGAGGAGACAGTCACAGCCTTGTCTGACACCCTGCTTCACGGAAAATTCCGTCGACGACCCATAATTTTTTTTTAAACTAAATATCCTGCTATGTAGTTTAGCGCATGGGTTTCAATCGACTTTAAGGAAGAGGTACATTTCCTGGAACAGAATTCAATGCTTCCTCTATTCATTCGCCTTCCTCTGGCGGCTCCTGTAACAAAATGTCTCATTTGAAATAGCTTCACTTTCAGCTATTCTTTTTTTAATTTATTTTTGTAACTAATAAATTAATATTATTTTACCTAATTAATTACAAACCCACATTTTACTTCAAACGAAATACACGCAGAAAATTACACGCAAACCGTAGGAACGGCTTCTACGTGTTGCATCAGCTGAATATAGCTTCTCAGCACTTGATATCTTTCCATGAGAGTCATTTCAATAAAAAATGCACTATGAGTTTTCTGCTGCTGATTTTAAACTTGGTAATAAATGTGACTGTTTGTATTTAGAGATCTCCATTTGTAGATTTTTTTTATGTTGAACTCTGACAAACGCCAGGTGAGGGAAACTATTAATGATGATAGTCCTGTTTTAAAGATGCTCTCATGTACCTACTGCATACGTATATCTTAGGTTTTTTTTTACAATTTTGTACATTTTTTTTTTCAGGTTAATAAACCACGAAGTTACCCATAAGCCTATACTGCATATATCTCCTGAACGTCCTTTCCAATCGAATCGTAAAGGTGATGTCAAACCGCATTCAGTCAAGTCTTTGAAATGTTCTTATAAAACTCCAAGAAATGGAATATTGAAGGATCATGTCAAGAGGCACCAGATTAGACACCAAGATGAAGACACAAAAGATTGGCATAAATGTCCAGAGTGTTCCTATAAAACAATCTACAAACAGAATTTATCACCGCATATGGTAATTCATAAGTCTGCTGATCAAAGCCAGTGGTTTCGCTGTTTAAATTGTTCATTTAAAACAAATCGGAAAAAATCTCTAAGAGAACACATGAAGACACATATAACTGCTGATCAAAAAGGCAAAGTCGCCCAAGTTTGGCATAAATGCCCAAAGTGTCCCTATAAATCAATTTACAAACGGAATTTACTACGACATACGGTAATTCATACGCCTGCTGATCAAAGGCTGTGGTTTTATTGTTTAAAATGTTCATATAAAACAAATCAGAAATCTCATCTAAACATACACGTGTTGACACATCGAACTGCTGATCAAAAAGACAAAGACGCCCGAGTTTGGCATAAATGCCCAGAGTGTCCCTACACAACAAGCCATAAACCGAGTTTAGTACGGCATACGCTAATTCATAAGCCTGCTTCGTCATTTCAGAACTATTCTCTAAAAATAGACATGATGAAACATAGAACGGGTGATCAACAATGCGAAGGCGCAAGATTTTACCATAAATGTCCAGAGTGTCCCTTTAGAACAATGTATAAAAGTAGTTTAAAAAACCATGTCTTAATTCATAAGCCTGCTGATCAAATCCACTGGTTTCATTGTTTCAAATGTTCATATAAAGCAAATCGAAAATCTTCTCTCATTAAACACATGAAGAAACATAACACTGCTGGTCGACAAGGAGAAGATGCAAGCATTTGGTATAAATGTTCAGAGTGTCCATATAAAACAATATATAAAACTTGTTTAACAATGCATACCTTAATTCATAAGCCTGCTGATCAAATTCAGTGGTTTCATTGTTTCAAATGTTCATTTAAAGCAAAAAGAAAATCTTCACTAAAACCGCACTTGAAGATACATAGAACTGCTGACCAAAAAGGCGAACACACAAGTTTAATATAAATGTCAAAAGTGTCCCTATAAAACGATCTATAAAAATAATTTAACATTGCATGCCATAATTCATAAATAAGTCTGTTGATCAAATCCATCTTTTTTCCGGGTGGGCACATATTTCAAGTGGGCAACTTTCTAGTATTCGCCGGGAGTTTCTGGGTGCCACGCCCAATTTTCTTCCAAAAGTCGTTAAAATCGTTAAAAAAACGTCGTGGGATGGAAAACGAATAAAAAACATAAACGTGATGGTGAATGTTATTTACATTAAATCAAACCAGTTTTCCGATATATACACTTAGCCGCAAAAATAACGCACAACCAAAAATTATGCTCAATTTCAAAGTTGATTTTCTCGCGAATCGATAAATAGATTTCGATAATTTTTTTTTAACTGTAGCTTTTTTCTTTGGTAATGGTTGCACTGTGATAGAATTTTTTACTCAGATTTTAGTTTTTGGCTTATACAGGGTGCAAAAATGAGAATAGTTTTTTTTACGTTAAATTTGATGCACTTGGTAGGGAGCATTAGCAACAACAACGGATGCATATTGAAATCATACTGTAGTCTCATGTTTTCTGAACATTTTGTTTTTTATTATTTCTCTGATATCTGTAATATTAAAGAAAATACACAGTTTTATACCAGAACATGTTTTTTTATTAAAATGACATTTTGCCAACATTAAGCTAAGAATAACACTAACAATAATATAATGAACAATACCTAGCAAAAAAATACATTAATAATTGTGTTTCTACCTCTGCTTCTAATGACTGCTTCACATCGCCTCGGTATACTCTATATTAAATTGGATATTTTATTTTGGTCAAGTCCATTCCATATTTCGGTAACCATTATTTGAACATCTTGTAGGAGGGGATTGACGCTGTCTCAGTACCCTACCAATAATATCACATAAGTGCTCAATAGGATTCATATCGGGACTGTGCCGTGACCAATTTACTTCATGTAATTATTCATTGACCATGTGCGCTACATGAGGTCTTGTATTATCGTGCATTAGTAAAAATTTATTCCGAAAGTACGGAATATTTCTTTACTATTAAAATACAGCGCGTAAGGTCCTGCACGCCAGTGTACCTTCGAACGATCAGTAATTGTGCAGCCGTCTAGTGTAAAACAACTGTTTCAAGGCTGATTTTCATATATAGGACTGTGCGCCTATCATTCTGCGGCCGTCGCGCGTCTTCTCTTTTTTCACAATAGGACTGGACGACCGCAACACAGTCGTAGCACAGTCCTATATGTGAAAATGTAAATAAGGGCTGCAGTGCGTTTTATATGGAACATATAATTTTTTGATTTACAGTGACAAGGACACGGTAGGCGCACAGTCGGTGCACAGTCCTATATATGAAAATCAGCCTTTACTGATAGTAGTACTTATAACTTATTTTGAATTATGTGGGCACCTCGGGGTTACAAGCTGAAATTTTCACAGAATGAAGGCTTTATTATATTAATTCAAAATCCGAAGGTAATAAAAAATCATAACGGGCAAAAGGGCAGTATACCTAAAAATCGAGATTATTATGTGAACGTGTAGGATATTAAATTATGAATGTTTTCATATATAATTCATCTACATTTTTGTACGAATTATATTTTTTATCATTGCTTGAAATATGCAGATTACATTGGCCCTTACGGCAAAATAAATCAAAAAATTGAAATATCTCGCTTCGAACCTGGGCAAAATCTGATTGAAATATACTCATTTTTGTATTCACCTCGCATTCTCTCCGAAATGAATTCTCAAATCAAAAATTTTTATTCTTGCAAAAAGTTTGCCTTAAGTATTTAGAATACATAGGTGGATGAATACATTTTTTTTTCTCAATTGGTAATGGAAAAATAGAATTAAATGTAAAAAACTAATTTTCTTCAAGCAGCGACCGGCCGATCTCTCGCTTCCCGAGTACTGTCGTATCTCACTTTTCTTCATAGCTTCCTCTCTCTCGCGCCTATTGTACAATACAATAAGTGCTTTTACACCATTACGGGTTAGAATACTAATAATAATAATAATAGCTATTATTAATTGAATAAAGTCAATGAAGACATTTTCGATTATACTGAAATTTATTTTTTCTATACGTTGCTAGGTAATAAAGAAGTCGAAAAAAAATCATATACTTAATGCAACTGCTATTAAAAAAAATTACTAGCTTTTATTCAGAATAGAAAAACTGAAAATGTAAAAAATCTATAATAACAAAATCTATTTATCTTCACTGTCTGTATCTTCTTCAGGAATAGATACAATGACTTCAATATTGCCCTCCAGTATTTTTTGCATGATCCTATGCAACCTATTTAATTTCTTCTACGTCTACAAGCTTGCTTCCATACAATCTAATAAAAAATTATTTGATTAAGTTTTATTATGTACCTATTTAATCTAATAATAATTTACCTTTTTTTACATTCACATGAAATAAATACTTTTACATCCGTTGTTAAAATTGGGGATAATTTGGATATCACCTGCCTCCTCAAATTTCAGAATGCGGATTTCTGTCACCTCTGGTAATAGGGGAATTGGCTCTAAAGAACTGAAGCACACCTTAGTTTAATAATGTGCTCTCATACTGCGAAATTTTAAACTATTTTTTGCAGAGGCTAGTTTTTTCAATTAGCGATGAATATGCTAATAGTGTCCTGAAAATATTAATAGACGAAATGTTTGGATTTGTTGAAAATAATTTTATGATAAATTTCTCTATGTTATTGAGCATGCCATCTGAAAATTCCTGGACCCAATACCGTCTAAATAATCGGAATAATTTAGATACATTTTCCAACATTTTATTTTTCCTAATCCTGAAAACTGGCTGGTTGTATGACAACCCGTTAGAGCATGAAATGCAGGTAATTTTTTTGCAAGTTTTTCTTCTAGGTTGATGTCATGAACGGCCACATATCGCTCCGAATTTCCTCTTCCACATTTTACCCCAAATTCTCTAGAAATATATATTTTTAATATGTACCAGAAGTACAAGTACATCAGTGTCATTGGAGTCCACGATGCATGTCCAATAATACATACAATGTTTAGCAGAGAGTATAATGCAACAAAATCCTAGTATCAGCTTCTTCGTGACTATAGAGGATAGTAATTTGTTGTCCATTGGTTCGCAATTTGTTTTTTTTTTCAAAAATATTGTTAAATCCCCCACTATAGTTGCGAACTTGAAATTCTTTTTTATGAGAGTGCTCGTTCAGATAAAAAGTTCGTTAACTGTTTTTTTTTAACTAAAAACAGAGTGGATAAATAAATTCCACTGTTTTGGATGTAAAAAGGTAACTTATTATTAGATTAGAGTCAGAGTCGGATATCTTTATTTAAGAAAATACATCAAGGAAGGCATTATGTATTTAACAAATAGTGTCAAAAAATAAAAATGTAAAACATATTGACATATCCTAACTAAATTTAAAAAAGGAAAAACTATAACACTTACAACAGATTAAAATTGTTACATCTCACAGTTAAAATAACAGCCATTACACTGTACATAACAAAATTACTGAGACATATTAAAATTCTCAAAGAGAAACGTCAACACCGATCAAGCCCGATGCGACAAAAACTCGGCAACGGTATAAGGCTCAACTTCTGCTATGAACTCTGATACCCTCCTCTTAAACACACTCACCCTCCGCTCAAGTCTGATATCAGCAGGAATTCGCTTATAATATTTTATACATTCATGTGCAGGGCATCGCTCAGATAAAGTCAGTCTGTGGAATGGAATGTTCTAGTTAAAAGATCTAGTATTGTGTTCATGAATTGGCAAATATTTAGTAAAAAGGTGTTTGTTTAAATGTAAAAACACAACACATTCATAAACATGCATTCCAGCGAGGGTAGGTGTACCATGACGACTATAAACCCCCCGGCACGTTTCAAGACGTCCCATACCAAATATAATTCTTATGACCCTTTTCTGAATAACAAATACTTTGTGTGCATGTGACGAACCCCCCCAAAAAATGTTACCAAATCTCATAATTGAGCCAAAGTTAGCATGGTAAACCACAAGAAGGGTCCTGACGTCAAGATAATTTTTCAAGACTCGCATCAGGTAACAGCAGCTATTAAGCTTACTAGCGACATAGTCAACCTCTCTACCCCAATCTAAAAAGCAATCCAAATATACTCCAAGAAACTTTGTGTCTGATGTTATGTTTATGCTCTGAGAAAGAATGACTGTTTGTTCAGGGAATATTAATGATGATCGTTTAGTTCTAAAAAAACAAAATTTGATTTATCAGCATTCAAAATGAGCCTGTTTTTGTTAAACCAGTTTTGAGCATCAGAAAGACACCGCCTTCCCACCCCCAGCACACCCTCCACAGATGGTGCCACAGCAGGCATATTTGTGTCATCGGCATAGTTAATGATAGTAACGCTGTCTGTAGAAACCTCATTAATGAGATCATTAATGTAACATAAAAAAAGAAAAGGCCCGATGACACTGCCCTGGGGCACACCCATGGTGAGAGGTCTATCAGAAGAAAAGCAGCGCTGTCCATCCCTATACACCACCACTTTCTGTGTGCGGTTTGACAGATAAGACTGAATCCACCTTTGTGGGGCACCCCTAACTCCATAGTTATAAAGCTTATCTAGAAGAATCTCATGGTCGATACTGTCAAAAGCCTTGGATAAATCTAAGAAAGAGGCAAAAGCTACCTGTTTGTTCTCAAGACAGTCAACTATCCGATTGACAAAATCAAAAAGTGCTGTGGATATTGACTTTCCCCGCAAAATACCATGTTGTCCAGATTTAATCAGATTAAACCTCTCAAAAAAATTTATTAGTCGAGCATACATAGCTCTTTCAAAAATCTTTGAAAACGATGTCAAAAGACTAACTGGTCGATAATTTTCAGGAAGTGCAGGATCACCCTTTTTAAAAAGTGGCCTAACAATGGCAAGTTTGAGACTATTTGGAAAGATACAAAAGTAAAAGAATTATTAATTATATAGCTTAAGAGCCTTATCAACTCTTCCGTACAGAACTTCATTAACTTCGTGGAGATTTCATCAAAACCTGCACTGTTTTTACTTTTAAGTTCAGTCATTATATGTCCAACCTCCAGTGGGGTAACCGGTGTCAACATAGAAACATTGTTATAATGGACCCTATTGACGTAATTCACCAAATTTAAGTTGCTGACAAGCAAAGGAGCAGCCTCGACCATAAAATTGTTTAATTTTTCACTAACTAGACATGTATTCCCTGGAATACCCACAATTATGTTACTCTTACTAACCCCCTTAATATCATTTACGATTTTCCATGCACACTTTACCTTATTGTCACTCTCAACAACCCTTTGAGCATATAGTAATCTTTACGAGCCGCTTGCAGCAATTCATTATACTAATTTTTTTTTATTATTATGCTCATTCCTATAACCCTCATTAGCCCTGATCAATACTAAAAGAATGTCCAGCTCTCTCTTACATTCAGCCACTCTAGGTGTGTTACGATACATATTTAGGCGATGCTTATTATTTACTTTAATTTTTTTAAGTGGAAAACAGGTATTAAATATAGGTATCAGCGTATGCATAAAGGCATTCCACTGGCCTTTAACATCACACTCTCTTTCATCATACATCAACTGCCAATCCTGCTCGGTCAAGGCATGTTTAAAAAGATGTTTGCCTTGCTCATTAAACAATCTTCTGTTCAAAAATTCAGGCGATTTATCACTACATAAGTTAAAAGTAATTTTTTGACCAGTGTGATCAGAAATGTGAGTATGTAACACCTTGGCTGAAAAGGATCCACAATTGGTAAAAATATTGTCAATACAAGTACCAGTGCCCCTCGCACTCACTCGAGTCCGTTCAGTTATAGATGGAAATAAATTATATGAACTCATTAGAGATAAAAATGCTGCCGAATCTCTGCCATCAACAAGAAGATCAATGTTGAAGTCTCCGGCAAAAAAAATGAAAACATCATCACTAATAACTCTACTTAGAATAATTTCAGTTTTCTGAAAAAAAAAATTCAGGATCTGACGTAGGTGTTCGGTATACAACCACAACCAGGATGACCACTCGGGCACCCGGAAGAATCATTTCGACAGCCGCACACTCAAATCAATGTCCTCAGTCAGGTGTTCGGTGAGATCCAAACGGGTCTTCCATGCTATGCCCCGCCGAATTAAATCGGTACATAATAAAACTTAATTAAATAAATTTTTATTAGTTTGTATGAAAGCAAAGCTTGTACACGTAGAAGGAATTAAATAGGTTGCATAGGATCATGCAAAAAAAAATACTGGAAGGTAATATTGAAGTCATTGTGTCTATTCCTGAAGAAGATACAGACACTGAAGATAAATAGATTTTGTTATTATAAAGATTTTTTACATTTTAAGTTTTTCTATTCTGAATAAAAGCTAGTCTTTTTTTTAATAGCAGTTGCATTAAGTATATGATTTGTTTTCTACTTCTTTATTACCTACCAACGTATAGGAAAAATAAATTTCAGTATAATCGAAAATGTCTTTATTGACATTATTCAATTAATAATAGCTATTATTAGTATTAGTATTCTAACCCGTAATGGTGTAAAAGCACTTATTGTATTGTATAATAGGCGCGAGAGAGAGGAAGCTATGAAGAAAAGTGAGATACGACAGTACTCGGGAAGCGAGGGATCGGCCGGTCGCTGCTTGAAGAAAATTACTTTTTTACATTTAATTCTATTTTTCCATTACCATTTGAGAAAAAAAAATTATTCATGCACCTATGTATTCTAAATACTTAAGGCAAACTTTTTGCAAGAATAAAAATTTTTGATTTGAGCCTTCATTTCGGAGAGAATGCGAGGTGAATACAAACATGAGTATATTTCAATCAGATTTTGCCCAGGTTCGAAGCGAGATATTTCAATTTTTTGATTTATTTTGCCGTAAGGGCCAATGTAATCTGCATATTTCAAGCAATGATAAAAAATATAATTCGTACAAAAATGTAGATGAATTATATATGAAAGCATTCATAATTTAATATCCTACACGTTCATATAATAATATAATAATCTCCTTTAGGTATACTGCCCTTTTGTCCGTTATGATTTTTTATTACCTTCGGATTTTGAATTAATATAATAAAGCCTTCATTCTGTGAAAATTTCAGCTTGTAACCCCGAGGTGCCCACAGAAATCATTTATAGAAGGCTTTTACTGCGCTGGGCACTCTACTATGAGCATTTCGATATTTTAGACCCAACGCGTCCCTCCACGTACCTAAGTATTTTATTTTTTACAGAAGATAATAATTTACGAAGAAGTTTTAATAATTTACGAAGAAGTTTTAACAGAGGATGGGCAATCCCTAGATTCAAATGATTCTGTGATCAAGATCAAGACGGTGATGAAATAAGTGTTCATAACAGTGGTAGCGAACAAGATACACAAGAAGACGACTTGGTTATTCTCATGTCGGCGAAATGGAAATGTTCGAACACGTTGTAATAAACGCCGATTTACCCTATTCACTTACTGTATTTTCGGCCTTTTCTTCACCTCCTGTTCATTTTCTGTAACCGGGTTCGTAGTACCAGTGTGTTGACACCCTATTTCGCCGAAAATAAATTACCTAGACACTTGGGCAACTACCCATATTTCTCTACCCAGTTTAAACAACTTCATTCCTCTTTCCAGCACTTAATTCTATTCTCAGGTATATTTAATATAATTAAATGAACGTAGGCCAAATCAGTTTGCGTTTTTAAAATAATAAAAACAATATTTGAGATTGCGTATTTAAGAGAGCATACAATAATTGAAAGGAAGCATTTTCTTAATTAAATAGTGGTTGGCTCAAATCTAGCCACTTATTTTCTGATATGACCTCGTATTTAAGTTCGCCGGACAATCAGTCTCTGCACATTAAAAAGAAAATTTCACTGGTATTATTTAACCGCTGTGATTTTTTTTACCGTCTAACAACTTTCCTATAGGATTATATTTTACCTGAGAGCATGATGATAAGTAAAAACTAGCCAGTCAAGCAATTATGGATTAATAAAAGAAATACAATTAGCAATAATTCTTTTCCGCGGTGATTTAACTAAATAAAATAATGAGTGACGCTAGCACTACCTACTTATTTTAATGGGATACTCATTAAATTCTCTCGCATTATGATTTAACTTACTGTCTAACGCTTAATGTTAACCTGGAACCTGCCATCCTAGCCTCCATCGCTTCTTTTCACCACCTTTTCCCTCGACGGATGACGAATTTCAAACAACGCTTCTTTACATTACTTTTCGAGCCGACGACATGAATTTACTTAGTTACTTCCACGAGCCTCTAAAACTGTGAGACACTATTTTTCGGTTTGGTCAATACTGTGACCATAGTACAGATTTGACAATTAAAGTTATTTTTGAAATTTTCCCGAGTCCTTACTTAGACACTACGACGTACTGCAAGTGAAGTTTATGGTCAGACTATTAACAATTTCCGATTCCCAATTTGGGGATTACGACCTACTACAAGTGAAGATTGGGTTTAGACTGTCTTTTGCTTCGATAACGCAAGAAAACGCGTGCAAGATGGTATGACGCAAAATGCTCCAATTTTCGACGAAAACAACTATTCGAGTTTTAACTAGTTTTTTAAATTCCAATCCCCCCAAGTTTTCAAAATTTTACATTCCAAACTTAGGTTCGTAACAGAAATTAGCTCACACATGTGGTTTAAAGTCCAAGCGGTAATTGAACCTTTGGAGTCATAACTTTTTTGTCTTTCGCTTCAATTGGCTGGGTTGGAAATCTTTCTTATTAGAAACGCCTCCTGTCCAATGGTTTTTTTAGAACAAAGTTGAGGGAACCTGCGTGAGAATGTTCGACAGCGGAGGATATTGTTCCTAGTTAGTTCTTCTAGTTTCACGTTATACTGCAGTCAAAAAAACAAAAGTGTAAGTCAGCTCCGATTTCCGAATCTTGTGAAGTTATACCTACACCATGCAGTTTATTGAAATATATTCCAATGGTAAGTGGTTTTATTTTTAATCAAGCTGTGTGATTGCTTTTCGTCGTACACGTTTATTAGGCAAAATGATTAACCCCTTTTCGCGATTCTGCATTACTTCTTGAAAGCTAGACTTCAATTTGTTTTTAATTCTTGTTAATAAAATAATTTGATTGATTTTTCCCCTTGATTTAATTCGAGACTTAATTTAATTTTGGAACAATTAAAAATATTTTTTTTTCGTTTAAAACAAATTGTTGAAACAATCTTAAAATAAATCAGGTGCTAGCCCTGATCCATCACAAAAGTAGGTACCTTAAAAATGATCTCAGAAACATCTCTTTATTTACTTATTAGTGTTATGTGTAAGAATTTAATTTAAATAGTTTTCACAAACAGAATGAGTAAACCAACCGCAATATTGACATTTATACTAAGATTCTTTCATTTTTATATTATTTATTTATCATTTTATCAAGTAAACATTAAGCAACTACAAAAATTAGTAAAGTATCTCTCTGTCACTCAGCTGCAACCATCACACTCAAACGGATTCGTATACCGAAAAAGTTAAAATTAACCAATTTTCATCCGTTTTGACCTTGACGGAGAGTCAAGTCACTCTCCTGATACGTAATTGGATGTTGATAGTCACGTGGGTACAACGGATGCGCGATCACGTATGTATGTGGACTCAGCCTTAGCTGGAACGAATGTCTCGCGACAGTGATTATTTTGGCTGCCGTCAAGGTCGAATGTTATAAATGCGGATACAGACGTCAAATTCATTCAAGACGGGAGATTCTTTGTGAATATATTCGCAGAAACACATGCAAGCTGCTGTATATATATATATATATATATATATTACAATAAGTAATATTTCGCATGACCCTCCGCTCGCTACTGGGGCTCAAGAAAAGGAAACTAACCAAGTGCTAACCCAAGACATACCCAAAATCCAGAAAAATACTGTTTGTTAACCAAAACTAACTCAAGACATACCCAAAATCAAGAAAAAACTGTTTAGAATGTTAACCGTAAAAAAAAATAAAAAAAAGTGACGGGGTTCGAACCTGAGCCGCCGCCGATAGTAGCTAAATTGAGACCACCACCTAGACCCATATACTTAAAAAGAAAATATGCCTAGACCACGACCGCTTATGCTGTAGATTGCTTACATTGAGAAGACATCGATTGGAATCGCCTGAGTCAACGCTACCTACACTAGATGGCGCTGGAGACGCTTTTACCTTGATGGCAGCCAAAACAATCACTGTCGCGCATATACTTAAAAAAAAATGCTGTCGCGAGACGCTCATTGCTGGAATCCTAGATCATATAGGCTGGAAAGACTAGTGTCTAGCGACAGCAGCGGACCACGTTCCGTCCGGCCCTCCCTTACGTAGACACTGGTCAAGGTTAGTAATATGTATTGAATGCAGTGGAATATATTCGCGGGAACACATGGAAGCTGCCGTATATTCACTATAATACGGCTTTTCTTAAATATATCTTGGTATTTAGTTAGATAAAGCAAAATATATCGTAGAAAGTGCTGACAAAGTACGGGCACGTATTACAACAAGCAATATTTCGCATAGCCCTCCGCTCGCTTAGCTCGCTATGGGGACTCAAGAAAAGGAAACTAACCAAGGGCTAACCAAAACTAACCCAAGACATACCCAAAATCAAGAAAAAACTGTTTAATATTATAACTTAAAAAAAAAACCGTCGGGATTTGAACCCGAGTTGCCGAAGTGAAGGCTAACCGTCCAGATCCCTAGACCATCAGCGGACTTACACACAACTGGTTGCATCGCAAATACCACATGTGACTTCTGGGATCCGGGAGGTGGGTGCCGGGAGGCGGGTTGTAAATAAAAACGCTAGCTCTAGACTCTAGTCTGAGACTTACCTATTTCCACTACTACATCAACACATCAAAATAACTTTCTAGAAATTAAAATCGTTTTTTACCAGTTTTGTACTATAATAATTTTGTCCAATATACTGTGCTGTTTTGTACTCTAATCTTTTATCTGCGGTTGGCAGCACTGAACCGTATACCTTGCTCATCTCTATTGTGATGACAACATTGACACATCAGAGGCAACAACATGACACATTGACTTGACATCTTGACAATGCTTTTCATCTTGCATGGTTAATTTTAAAAAATATAATAAAATTGAAACTTTGTACACTACCAAAAAAAGGGCACTGAATATTTTCTCCAGTGGGAGCATCAAAGATTATGTCTAATAATCGGGCATATAACACGGATACGCCAATACCAAATCTGCTGGAAAGGATGCCAAATACAGTTAAAGAAGAGAATAAAGCACCTTGGATTAAAGAAGAAAAAGATCAGCATCTTATTGAGTAAGTACTTAATTTTAATATATTTATTTATTTATGCAATACATACGGGATCACCCCATTACAATTTAAGATACATCCAATATTATATCTATGACTAACTTTATAAAACAGTAAATTTAGAACCTAAGAACAGGTAACAGTTATTACAAATATCAACATCTTAAATAAGTTATGCTAGAGTCTGCTGAATATTTTATACTTAAAACAACTAAAAGACAAAACAAATGGGTCAATATCACTGTGTTCATTCAGAAATCTCATTGCTCTACTCACTGAGGAGTTGCCGCCATAGTTGGTTCCATGAAAATCAATGAGAAACGGATCTGTATGTCTTAAAAGATCTCCCGGGAACCCTAAAGTTGAGGAGCTCTAACAATGCAGGGCAGACAATTAAACTGTTTATGATTTTAAAAAGAAAACACAAATAAGATGAGCACCTTCTATCACTAAGTGTATCCATGTTAAGAATTCTCCGAATAGGAGCATAATCATGGATCAAAATTGGAATATTATATCGGAATGATACTTGACGTAAAAATTTGTTCTAGACTTTATCCAGCCTAACTCTATGAACATCATGAAATGGTGACCAAACTATAGCAGCATATTTCAATACAGATCTAACCAGAGTACAATATACAAGCCTATATCCACCAACTGACATACATGAGGTGTTTCTATAAATAAAACCTAGTGCCTTTAGGGCTCTGGATGTAACCGAATTTATGTGTTCTACAAAATTAATCTGCTCATCAAACAAAACACCCAGATCCCTAACTTTGTGCCTCAGCTGCAACGCACTATTATTGATACTGTACAAGGAATTGAATTTCCTGGTTCTCCTAAAAAAGATATATAGTGACATTTAGAGACATTAAGGCTTAATGAGTTCAAATTAGCCCACACTGCAAACCTATTCAAGTCCTCCTGAAGGTACCATATGTCAATCGGCTCACTTATTATGTTGTAAATTTTGACATCATCAGCAAACATCAAAAATTTCGACTTCTGGACATAACTAAAAATGTCGTTAACAAACAAATTAAAAAGAAGGGGAGCTATATGAGCTCCTTACGGTACCCCAGAAGTGGACGTAAATTCTCCAGAGACAAAACTAGAAATTTTAACCCTCATAGATCGATCTTCCAAATAACTTTTTAACCATTTAATAGTATTGTCCCTAAAACCCGTCGCTTTTAATTTTGCCAAAAGAAAACCATGATCAATCCTGTCAAAGGCCTTGGAGAAATCAGTGTAAATTGAGTCTACCTGATAGCCTTTCTCCAAAGCCCTCAAAAGATCCGACTGGTAGATCAACAAGTTTGTCACCCCGTAGACCTCCCCCTAACAAAACCATGCTGTTCGCTTATTATTATCTCTTTACACATAAAACTAAACTGATCATATATAAGGGACTCAAAAAGTTTGGGCATGCTTGACTGGTTGCATACCTTTCTGTAATTCTGTATGTCCTGTCTATTGCCAGACTTAAAAATAGGAACCAGGAACCCACTCTTCCAAAGGACAGGAAATTCACAAAGATTAATTGACATATTGAATAACCTAGTTATGGGCAATGTAAGAGTGTAAACACAACACTTCAGAAAGCAGTTAGGTATATCATCAGGCCCGGATGAGAGCTTATCCTGCAGATTACAAATGCCATCAAACACTTCAGATAAATTAAACTCATTCAACAATACGTCTCCAGTTTTTTCAAGTCTGTAAGTTGGGACTGGAACGTTGCTCCTAACATATACTGTAGAAAAAAACTCAGCAAATAAATCAGCTATTTCCTGCCCACCACTCACAGACCTGTTACAATAGTACATTTCATCAGGTAGATCACCTGAGTGAGACTTACCATTCACATAGTTCCATAATCCACGCGGATTTCTATTTAGGTTCTCCTCAATTCTCTGAATATGCAAATGATGACACCTCTCCCATAATAAGCTACATAGAGATCTCAAATTTGAGAAACGTTCATATTAATAGGAGCAGTAGACAGTAGGTGACAACATTAAGACTATGAGTTGTTGAGTTATCATTATATTATAGTAGTTATAAAATATAGTACTAAGGATAATATGTAATTTCTGCTAATAAATAAATAAATATATTAAATATGTTGTGATTTAGTCATCCTAAACGCAGTAGGTGCTGCCTTTTTTTCAATGATTGCATTCTTCAGCTCTGGGCTAAACCAATGAGGAAAATTGGTACTGACTTTACGCTTAAGAGGGACAAACATTTCAATCCCATGGAACAAAATTGAGTAAAAATTTAACAGAGCTTCATTAACATTTACCAAGTCGAAGCAATCCTCCCACTGCACAGAGCCAAAGAAATCATTAAGGCCAATATAATTAGCATTTCTAAAATCCAAATACAAAAAATCCTGCTTTAAACATTGTTTGACCTCATTAGAACAGACTCTCAATTCAAAACAGTAACCTATATGATAAAAACTATTACAAATCAACAAGTCACTACCCGGTTCGACCTTGATATCACTGTTGTGTGAGAACAGTATATCCAAATAAACTTTTTGCAAATTAGGAACTTTGTTATTTTGGTATAGATTGTGGTACGCAAAAATACTCAGTAAGTATCACAGCTGGGGAGTTCAAGGGGCAACTCACTGTAACTCTTAGATCATCATTTTCCCATGTAGCCTCTGGAAGGTTGTAATCTCCGAAAATGCACAATTTAGCATCAGGGTACAATGCACACATTTGTCATTTCTTCAACTGTCTTACAATGTGACCCATAAATCTCAACACAAGATTTGGGCGGTATATACACACCACCAAAAATTAGCTCTGATGATCCTCTAGTTACGTGTACAAACAAATGTTCTATACTGGTATCACATTTGATAAGACTAGAATTAAAGTTTTTGCTAACATAAATCAGCACTCCACCACCCCTATGTTTAACACTGTTTGTCAAAGAACGATCCTGCCTAAATGTGTTATAACCGTTAACATACGTTTCATTTACTGTTACATCATTGTTAAGCCATGATTCAGTTATAATTATTACATCGTATGATGAACACTGAACGGATTTTTTAAATATGTTTAACCTGCCCTTTAGCCCTACAGCATTGTGATAATATATTTGCAATGAGGTAGGAACTAGTTTTTTGCTTGCTTATTTGTTACCACTATTTTTGGTATCCCTCTTATGTATCTTATTGCTATATCACCTTCACCACTGTTTCTTCGGGTCTGCAGCTCTTCACGACATTTTTTGTATTGTTGTCTTTGCGTTATTGTTAGGTCTGCATTAAAAAAGACATTTCCATTAAGTTTTCTCTTATTTTTTAGGCAGTTGGTAGCAATACTGGGGCTTGCAAAAACAACCTTCATTGGGCGAGGTTTTCCTGAGTTATCTTTTCTTCCCAGCCTTAATACCTTGTAATCTCCGCCATCGACTGTAAGCTGTTGCAGAATACCATCTACTTGGCTTCGGTCAAAAGCCACTCGAGCAGCTGTTTCATCGAACGAGCCCTCATTCACATTATAAATAATAACATTGTTAGCTCTAGAGGCACGATCTTGAATTTCACTAAATATGTCTGATTCTCCCATACTCGGTAACTTAGAAACTTCCTGTGAAGATTCCAATTGCACCCTTTCATGATTAATTTTTTCAATGTCTGTCTCAAACTTTAGAATTTTTGCCTCTAGTTGCATAATTTTGCTAGAAACATCCGACTTAAAATCTCTGAACTCCTCCAGGAATGTGCCCATATTATCCTTCTGGTCCTTAGTTAACGCCTTGAACATATGTAGCATGACCATTAGTACATCTTTATTTTCAATAGTTCTTTTCTTCAAAAGATCGCCCATTTGCTGCTCAATGTCGGTATTTTGCACTTCGATGTAAGGTTCTTCATCTACATTCTCACTTTGGCGATGAGAGGTATTGGGGGTTGGAGTTGCAACATTCTGTTCCAAGTTTATCACTGTATTCATGATTTCCATTTGTTTATTTTCCAGTTGCATAGTTTTAGTACTTCTATTAGGCGTTGGTCTAGGCTAAAGGCTTTGATTGTAGTGGTTGAGGTACAGGGCTGATATGTCCTGTTTTGCTCTGATGTTTTCTTTCTTCCGGTTCCGATTTATTTTCCTTGAGGTCTAGTTTTTCTTTCAAAAAAATTATCTTTTCTTCTTGCAGGTTGATGATGTTTTGTTTATCTTGAATTATGGTCTCTTTTTCTTGTATTATTTGTTTCAAAAGTTTAATCTCGATTTCAGCGACTTCGTTATTTGAGGTTAAGTCTTTGTTTACTTACACATTGGAATCAACGCGATCACAGCACTGGAGAACATTTTCTGATAAGAATTTTATTTGCTGGCCCTTTTCTGCACATGAGGGGTGCCAAAATTCACCACAATTTATACAAGATGCTATAGATACTGCCTTTTTCCTGCAACATTTGAACATTCGAACTTCACCGCCCGCCATGTGTGCGTGTGTTTAATGTATTAAACTTGTTCTGAAGTATATGTAAAGGTAGGCAGCGCCTGCCCCGACGAGCCACCCACTGGTATGTTCAATTATACTGAAAAAATGATTATTTCTTATTTTTTTGTATTATAATTTACTTTAAAGTTAATTTTGTTTTTTTTTATTCATTAAACAATAAAAACATTATTTTATTAACTAAAATGCCTTTTTCAAAAAAGCAGCAGGACAAAATGATGTGATTCCAGGGACCACACCACGTCGATTATATCCGAAATTTAGACGCCACGATCACTTTAAAGCGTCTCCAGCACGATATCAAAACCCTCATGAACATCAAGGTATCGTGGGAAAACAGAAAAAGCACTAAACCAATAATGCAGTGCCGCAGATGCCAGGGGCATGGGCACAGCATGACTTATTGTAGACGTGATTTTAAGTGTTCCAAGTGTGGACTAGGGCATGAAATCACGTCATGCACGTCAACCACAGTAAAGTGTGCAAACTGTGGAGGCCCACACAGGTCTATCAACCCGGAGTGCCCTGTGTATACGTTCAAACTGAACCAATTACAAGCCGCCACAGCCCCTAAGACAGCACCAGGGAAAAACAGGCTCGTTCCAGCACCCTTGCCCGCCACGCCGGCCTGGCAGGGGCAAGGTCGACAGAACCAAGGCCGGGGTATAAAATCAAGTAGACAACCCCCGCAACAACAGCAGGAGAGACGCCCGCCGACCCACCCCCCGCAACAATCGACCTACGAGGCCGATTTTCCAAATGCACTCAGAGCTGCCCCTCCGCAAGCGCAGAGCAGCTCAAAAGAACAACCGCTTAGACAAAACAGGGTAAGTACCAATTCTGGCAATGTTACAGATCATGTATTGAATCTACAAAACGTAGTTAACGAGATAAATTCACTCGTAAACATATCTGAGTTGTTCTTCGCCTTAGACGAATTCTGTTCCATGCTCAAGTCATGCGAGGGCGACAGAGTCCGTATCATGCAAGGAACGATTCAGTTTTTCTCGCATGAAATCAATAAATACAACATATAGCTGTCTTTTAGTTTCCAATGTATGTCATAAATGTATTGTCCTGGAATTGTAACGGCATCAAGCAAAAACTCGGCGAATTTAAGCATTTTTTGCATACATCCAACTTTCAGGTTGTTTTTCTGCTCGAGACTTTTTTGTCCCCGGACTTTTTGTTGAAGGTCCGAGGGTATACCATCGAACGCCTAGATAGGCGGGGCCTCCGCGGAGGAGTGGCCTGTCTGGTGCACAGGTCGCTGAGATATAAAAGACGCTCCCAGCTAAATTCGCGCATTGAATACGTAGCCATCGAGCTGGACGGCGGCCTGTGCATCACCGGCGGTTATGCTCCCCCATCGATGCGTCTTACCGAAGACGACTTCGCAGTATTCTTGCAACCGGGTAAAAAGTCTGTACTCATTGGCGACTTTAACGCGAAACATATAGAATTCGGTGATACACAATCAACGAGCAAAGGCGTTACATTACGCAACCTATTAGAAAACAACCTGGAAATCCAATACCATCGAACAAGATTCCCTACGTACCACAGTGGAAACACGTCTTCATTCCTGGACGTAGCGTTGACCCGGGGAATGGCAGGAATAGCACCACCTAAAGTCATCGACAACTTAAACTCGGATCACCTGCCAATCAAGATGAGCCTAGCTGGCGCTAGGCGGCCGGAAGCCTATGGGACATTCAGGTCCTATAAAAATCTTGACTGGCGGGAGTTTCGACAGAGGTTGAACGAGGCTACTGTCATCCCCGGACAAATCGAAACGATTCAGGAATTAGAGACCGCTGTTGACACTATAACCAACAACATCCAGCGCGTCCGTGACGCTCTATGTCCGGTAGTTAGGAGGAGACCATTCGTGGATACTCTCCCTAACGAAATCCTAGACCTCATTAGTTTCCGGTATCGAATTCGGCGCAGATGGCAGAGGAACCGCGTCGCTATTGACAAGCTCAGGGTTAATGCCCTGACTGAGCAGATTAGGGTAAATATCCGAAATTACAGAGAGACGTCATGGATGAAGTTTGTGAACGAGCTTGGCACGGAGGACGGCTCCCTGTGGAAACTTGCTAGGCAGGTTAGGGGAGGCCCAGTCGACATTCCCGCCATCTCATGCAATGGCGAGGTCATCCTTAGCGACCGTGGGAAGACTGAGGCCTTCGCTGACTTCCTGGAGAGCGTACACAGGGAATCACCTGATACCGTGCCATTGCACGCTCAAGTAACAGAGGTAATAAGGCCCTTCTTAAAACGTTATCCTATCCCGCCCTCTGTAATGGATAAGCTCCGTGTTACCCCGTCAGAGCTTCGCGGTGCTCTCGGTCGTCTGCCAAAAAATAAGGCTCCGGGACCTGATACGATCCCTAACCTACTCCTGAAAAACCTACTCAACAAAACCCTTATTCAACTAATGCATATAGTGAACGCTATACTTCGTCTGCAACATTTTCCTAGCTCCTGGAAGATCGCGTACGTGGTACTGTTCCCTAAGCCCGGGAAGGATCACAAACTCACTAGCTCATATCGCCCTATTTCACTATTGAACACCATGAGTAAACTCACGGAGCGACTCATATTGTCTAGGATGAACGGGATAGCCTTGAACCGTCGTGTACTCCCTCGGGAGCAGTTCGGTTTTCGCAGCGGACATGGTACTAGCATGCTCGCTGCGAAGATCGTACAGGACATATACGACGGATTCAACATAGGGCATTGCACATCCCTATTACTCCTAGACATTGAGAGAGCGTTCGACCGGGTGTGGCATAATGGTCTGCTGCACAAGCTTTTCATTAAGCACGAATTCCCCTTGCATTTTGCAGCACTATTAGCGTCGTACCTGGCCGGGCGCGCTTTCTCGGTAAAAATAGGCAAATCACTCTCTTCCCGGAGAGAGATTAGAGCGGGGGTACCACAGGGAACAGTACTGTCGCCACAGCTATTCAGCTATTACATAGCAGATCTTCCGTCCCACCCTGAAACGTCCTTAGCGTTCTACGCGGACGACACGGCCCTATATTCCCACTCCAACACAGCGCAGGAGGCGACAGACAAACTGACTGCTCATATGGAGCTAATCACTAAATATTATGAAAACTGGAAAATACGATTGAACGCCAATAAAACGGAATTGGCCGTATTTACCAGGAAGAGGACAAACACTGAGACAGCACCCATCATTATAAATCACACCCCCATCCCATCAAAAAGCTCCGTCAAATACCTGGGAATCATTCTTGATTCGAAACTCAACTTCGGCAAGCATATTGCGCAAGTGCATGTCAAGAACAGGGATGTACTGCAGAAGTTGAGGCCTCTAATCAGGAATGGTTCCTGCCTCAGCCCTCTCAACAAACTCACCCTATATAAGTCCATTGTTCGGCCATACTTGACGTATGGGGCACCGGTTTGGTGCTCAGTGGCCGACACGCACCTCAAGAAATTGCAAGTCCTGCAAAATAGACATCTGAGGGCCGTCTTCTCGGCGGGCCGGTATACCAGGACTAGGGACTTGTACGCCTGGGCCAACATTGAGTATATCAATGAATACGTTGACAAAATGGCCTGCAAGTTTTTCACTACTGGAATACGGGGCTCGCCGAGAACGGCCCATATTGCAGACTTGAGGTATGGGTCGGCTAATAGACCCAAGCACGGTCCCATACACCGGCGTACAACCATGTACTTTCTGGAGCCACGGCCGCCAGAATAATGGACTTCCTGTCAACCCGCATCCCTCCAGACCCATCCCTATCAGCCCCTTCGGTGCCCCTGGGGTCGTCAAGGAATTGCCGACTACCAGGAGCACAGAAGCTAACCCGCAATCCAACAACGCACGGCCACCCAAGGCAGGCCCCCCTCCACCACACGGTTAGTGTGGTGGGCGGGGTTTGTTAAGGGACTTGGCCATACTATAAATACCTACAGACTAACGACAACACAGCAGTATTATTCATTGATTCATTTTATTATTGATCATTGATTCTAATGCTGCGCGCGCGGAGGTTGAAAACTCGCACGATGTGAATAGGATATTCCTCCATAGTGCGAGCTTGACCCATAGCGAGAAACACAGCAGTACAAACGCTGCTTTCACGTCGCCACCATGCTCCCCTGTTCCGGCAGACGAAGTGTGGCTAAGCGAGCCGGGCATATGCTTGATGTTATGTTGCAATTCTCACCTCACTGAAGCCAGTGTATTACTGACTTCCCACCCACTTACCTTTGTGTATGAATGTTTGTGATTGTCCTGTGTATGTGCATGAATGAACCAAAGAATCGTGAAATGGGGTTTTTCCTACTGTTTTCCCCATGTTACATACCCTCACCAATCCCCACCCTGGAAACTAAGACGACAGCTCTATTGCCATCCGTGTGTAATTATTGACTCGAAAACATCTGAAAGGCTCAGCCTAAGTAGATTAGTTAAAATTGCCAGAATTGATACTTACTACTAGTCGTAAACATGACTAGGCTTCAACATCGGCCTATCTTTTGAGTTGCTGCGTGCCGGGAGGTTATCTGAGGCGCTCGAAAGGCGTTCGTTGCCTCCAAAAACGCGACAACCTAGATATAAGTAGACATGTATAGTTGTAAGTTATATATACCCTTTGTAAACTACCCATAATAAATGTTGCTTGCTTGCTTGCTATATCCGAAATAGCTACGACGGAAGTTAGTGGATAAACTTGTACAAGGTTTTTCCATATATTTTTAAGCACCCTTAGCGCTTTTATTTTCAAAAGAAGCAAAAGCTTTAAATTACCAAACTTGGAAGTACTTTTCCTGCTATCCTCTGATCAAAAGTTGATATGTTGTGACAGTGTTGCGTTGCGATTTGCGATGCTCATTTATTTGTTCTGATACAAAAAAAACTGATTATTCATGAAAAACGGTACAACCGTTGTATTTACGGTTTTTTTCATGCTTATAATATAAAAGTAAATATTTTATTTTATAGGGAAGCCAATACAGAAAAATGTGATGATGCCTATTTGATTCAACCGGGCTCTATAAGTCATGAGGAAGTTGATATTAAAAGTGAAGATGAAGAGGACAAGTTCGAATCTAAGTAAGAAATTTAACATTGTAATATTCATACAAGAATTTTATGCATTGCAAAAAATGATATGAAGTTTAAGAATATGTTTGTTATGACAAGAATCGTGACGTTAGCATATCCATCGCCATCAGATATGGCGCTAAAGTAAAACAGTGATCAAAAAAGCAATCGGGAAGGACCACTGGTCAGACCGCCTCAAACGACAAGACGTACAAATGTTAGGATTGCGCTTATGAGACAACTTGCAAAGTGAATTCGAGATTTTATGTTATCACCCCAATGGCTTCGGCACCCCATTGGTGTGTAGTGTTCGCCCGGTTCTTTTAATCTATTTACGCACATTCAAGGGTCACAAGTACCGTTCTATCCACGCAAGTATATATTTCCAACCTCTCTGAAACCCCAATCCTTGACCTTTACTTTACCATGTTACCACCTAACCAAACTTCCCCAGAAAATAAACATCAATCCATCCAAGACGGAGCTCTCAGTGGTAACATCACAAACAGTAAATAGAGTCACCCCACTAAGCATAAATGGATAATACATAACCCAAGTAACAATTGTGAACACTTATTTATTTAGGGTTTAAATTTGCTTGAATATGTTCAACAAAAATATATTGGTTTTAAAGCCACCTTAAAATAAACTGAAAGTTCTTTAAGACCACTTTATTCTTATGCAAAGGATGTAATGCACTCTTTAAATCAAAATAAAAAAAAAAAACGATTTGCTCTTAATGCCCTAATGATCTTATACTGGTTTTATAATACTCTTGACACTGACTATTTTAAAACTTAAAAGTCTGGCCCATCTGATTTTATTCACAGCAGATCGAAATAATTCTATTGATGTCAGAGCTGTCCATTGTCGCAAGTTTCTTAGCCATGATATTCGACGTCTTGCGATCTTTTTCCATCGAATTTACCCTGCATTATAAGCAGTTTGTACTTCGTGTTGTTCCGCAGGGTATGCCCAAAGTATGACGGTTTTCGTTGTTTCACTGTTTTCAGCAGTTTTCTGTCTTTTCGCATGCGCAGCAATATAGCCTCGTTGATCACATGATGAGTCCATGAAACTCTCAGCATACGGCGATAGCACCACATCTCGAAAGCTTCAATCCGCTTACAAGTAGCTTCGGACATCCTCCATGCCTCTACGCCAGAGTACAAATAATATCGAGTAGATTCACTCAGCAAAAATCGTTTGATGTTTTTGGATCAAACGCAAAAGCCGCAGCACGGTAAAAAATTAGTTTTTACTCTACCTGCAGCAGCGAGCAGTCTGTGAGGGGAGATTCTAAAAGTATTAGCTGATGCAAAATTATTTCCTCGGTTATTATTAATTTGATACACGATATTTCAAAGAGGGATTAAGGTAATTTTTAATACGTTATTCAAATGAATAAAACTATGTAATAAAGTTACACTAAATTCAAAAACATGGTAAATAGAGATAATACCAATTAAAATAATTTATTTGACAGTTTGTAACTTGATTTATCTATTAAAACATGTATAAAGCAGAAGGTTCAAAGTACCTGACAAATATTGTGAGAATTTAAATATAAAAAAGGACATATTAAGCTAGTAAACTAAATTTATGGCTTCTTAAAGGTGTCAACACTTTATTACTCGCGCTACGAGTATTTCTGTCATATTTTCTGCGAAATCGTCAGTTTTCGGAGTTGGCTTTGCGAGCGGAGCTGTCCTCCACTCTAGCTGACTTATTTGGCGTCCTCTTTAACATGGCCAATTAACCGGGTGCATTTCTCAAGTGATAGGCTGCATTTGTGAGAATTTCTCTCATCGCGCTACGTCTGCCGTAGTACTTTTAACATTGAAAATGTTTCTGTTTTCCTGTTATGGGGCATCAAATTGCGAAAAAGTGCATGCTACATTTGCCACACATGATGTCATATGCGTGATGAACTACTAACCCAAACTAACCAAAAGTAGTCAAAAGCACAAAGAAGAACTAAAATGTATCGGAACAGATTAAAAAAATTAAAGTAAGTTAAAATTAACTCAAATTAACCGAACTTTTGCAGCTAACCAAAACTAACCAAATACATTAAAATTGGTTATAACCTATCGGATCCGGTTCAAATTACTCAAATAAATTGGAACTAACTGAAACTAACCGAACGTTGATTGAACAACTAACCAAAAGCACCAAAAAGGGCTAAACCGTATCGGGCATATTAAAAATATTAAGGTAAGTTGAAATTAACTTAAATGAACCGAATTTTGGTGACTAACCAAAACTAAATTAAATTTGATTGTAACGTATCTGAGTCGGTTCAAGTGATTAAAATAAATTAAAACTAACTGAGATTAACTGAAAGTTTATTGAGCGACTAACCAAAACTAGCCAAAAGCACTAAAAAGGGCTACAGCGTATCGGAATAGTTTAAAACATTAAAGTAAGTTAAAACTAACCCAAATGAACCGAATTTTGGCGACTAACCAAAATGAACCAATTGGTTATAACGTACCGGCATCGGCACCCGGTTCAAATGACTAAAATAAGCTAATTATAGTAAGTAATAAAGAGACTTACAGACAGTAAGTACGATATAAATAGCCAAAATATGGGCCAAGTTTCTATTCAAAAATTGTTGGAAACCAGTCTTTCTTTATCGCATAATTTTAACAAGTCTGATTATGTTTTCTTGTTTGCACATCATCAAGATTCCCTGCATGGAAAAAAATTACAGGAACAGAGGATTAAAAAGTTAATCCTTGACATAGATTATACAAATGTCATTCTTGTCGGTCCACTACTGTCTACAAATCGCCCGGTTCTCAACAAAATAATTGCTTCTCAAAACTTCATACTAAATAAAGCATTCCAAGAAACGAAAAATGCCAGTTTCATACCACTAATATCGCCCTGGCCAATACCAAAGGAGGAAATTGCAGACTATTTGGTCAATTGCTTTATTAGGAATGATGTTGCTCCCCTTTCGTCACTACAGTATACTGCCAATGACTCGACGTCAGATAAACTCCATAATCATGATGTTCCAAGCACCCAAGACCTAGATACTCAACGCCCAACGCCTAATAAGAGCAAACATTTTTTGTGCCCACCGGCGCCTCTGTTGTCGGCAAATCCCTAGCGCCCGATAATCATGACGAAATTGCAATCTTGTTGTTGAATGTTCAGTCGCTGCGAAATAAGTCTAATGAGCTTTCATTGCTTTTGTATGATCTTAATGTACCAGATATAGTGCTACTTACGGAATTGGTTGAAGTGCAGTGAGCTGATTGTTATTTCAGGATATGTGATATTGTCGTCTTTCTGTAGAACCCAATTGACTCATGGAGGCTGTATGATTCTTGTAAATGAGTCAATTTTGGAGGAGAACTCCTTTCAACGAATAGATAAATTCAATTATTTACTTAAAGAATCTGCATTTGAGTTTACCATCATTTACTCTAAAAGTAAAAATCTTTATATAATATGTATTTACAGGTCTCCACGTTCAGATTGTAATGAGTTCTTTTCTAACTTGGAATGTCTTTTATCACAAATCTCATGCTCCGCGCATATTATTATGTAGGGAGATTTTAATATAAATTATGATGACAAGCATTCTATACAAACCTCAAGACTGTGTTATCTTCTTAAGTCATTTAATGTGCATATGCATGTGAGTTCACCAACACGTATAACTGAACATTCGTCTAGTACTATTGACTACATGTGTTCCAACCTTTCGGAGAGTATGGTGGAATGTAGCGTTCTGAACGCCGCTTTATCTGATCATGAAGCGGTTTTTTGTAGAGTCTTGTGCAAGAAACAGCCAAGGCCTATGTCGCGTTATGGACGAATTTTCAGCGAGCGAGGTTATGGTACGCTCCGTCAACTGAGCGCCATCACTCAATGGAGTTCTATACTCAACTCGTCGGACCCAATATCAAAATTTCATCGCGTCCTTGAGGGCCTATTTGAGACAGCATTTCCAGTGGTGAAAATTAAGCCTAGGGCAAAATGCAAAAAATCTTGGTTTACTAAAGGTCTAAGAACGTCATCCCAAAACCTGCGTTCACTTCATGCGATTAGAAGATATACCAACTGTCCCGCTTTTCACAACTATTTCATTAGCTATAGATCAGTATATCGCCGATTAATTAGGTTATCTAAACAGTCCTATTACTCAAACCAGATGAAGGGTGCTTTTAACAAACAAAGGGAATGTTGGGCAATTGTAAACAGTATACGTTCGGCAAACAACGTTAAGACATCTACAGCCCCTGATATTTCTCCTAATGAATTAAATAATTTTTTCTGTAATATTGCACAACAACTCCAACAAAACATTAATCCCTCAATGGACCCTATCAGTTACTTACCAGCCAATAATTTTCCCAACTCCTTCTTCTTTTTGCCCACTGACTTAACGGAATTGAAAACAACAATAAACAGTATTAGGAACAAAAGCTCATCTGGAGAAGATGGGATTTCCACTAAAATTTTCTTAAACTTGCCTGATACTGCCTTGTTGGCTTTGGTGGACCATAGGTTCATTTTCGTCATGCTTGAAGTCCGCAAAGGTCATACCAATATATAAGGATGGATGTCCCAATAACCCTTCAAACTACAGACCTATCTTTCTTCTGTCGACTCTATCGAAGATAATTGAAAGGCTTGTCAAATACCATGTTATGTCGTTCTTAACATCAAACAACATACTTAGCAAGGCTCAGTTTGGCTTCCAACGGGGTATAGGCACGAATGATGCCATGTATAATTTCTTTCACCAGCTCTATTGTCAAATAAATGAGGGTGGAGCTTCCGCTGCGGTTTTTTGTGACTTGTCGAAAGCTTTCGATTGCGTGAGTCATGAGGTTCTGCTTCGGAAGCTGCATTTTTATGGCTTCAGAGGCGTGACCTTGTCTTGGTTTTCCTCTTATTTGCGGGGCCGTTGTCAGAGGGTGTTTGTGGGTTCTAGCCACTCCAAGTATGGATCGGTTGCGTTGGGAGTTCCGCAGGGCTCGGTCCTGGGACCAATCCTGTTTCTCCTTTATGTAAACGACCTTGCTTCTCTTGATGTTCAGGGGAGATTTACTATTTTCGCTGATGACACGACGCTGCTCTGGCACGGCACAGATAACAAATCTTTGCACACGACTCTGTCGGGGGACCTTCACAGGGTGAGGGATTGGTTTGACGCCAACCTCTTGTCGATGAATTTCAAGAAGACCAGGATGGTCTGCTTTGGTTGTGCCATGGAGGATGTGGCCATGATTGGCACTGGAGGTACCTTGGTTGAGAACCATCCTAGTTGCAAGTTTCTCGGTTTATCAATAGAGAGTGGCCTTAAATATGAGGAACATATTACAAATCTTGCGAGCAGGATTTCGTCTGGTTGTTTTGCTGTGATTGTGACTGTTCAGGAGCTTGGCCAAGGAGTTGGCAGGGCTGTATACTATGCCCTGATAGAATCGCGGCTTCGCTATGCCATAAGTTTTTGGGGAAATTCAAGCAATTACTTAATGCAAACGCTATTTGTTCTCCAAAAACGCGCATTGCGTTACATCTGTGGGGCCAAATTTCGGGATTCATGCCGCTCCCTGTTCCCCAGAGAGAAAATACTTACAGTCACGTGCATTTATATAGAAGAAATTGCCTGCCTCATTTTTAAACATAGGCACAAATTTAGTACGGAACATCCTAGGTACATTACACGTCAAAAGAACAATCTGAATCTTCCCATCCCTACATCCACTCTTACACAAAAATCAGTTTTTTATGAAAGTATCAAAATATTTAATCACCTTCCACAAAACATCAAAGGGGCGACAACGGTGAAAGTGTTTAAACATCTTTTGAGGGGGTTCTTGGTTGACCGAGCGTATTATGCACTCTCTGAATTTTACAGCGATGTATTTTAGCGATGTTGTAATATTATGTAAAAAGGATTATGTCTTGAATGGATTGTATGCATTTTTTTTTCTCTTGTTTTTTGACTCTTTATGTCCGCTTTGTCTTTTCTGTTGACATGTTTACGTAATGATTAGTATAGGTTTTTATTTTGTTTGTTTTAGGTATTATTACTTTTAAGTAGGCTTTGTTTATAACAATTATTTTGTTCACAACAATAAAGCATATTTTGACTTTTGACTTTGACTTTGACTTTGAAATTAACCGAGAGTTGATTGAACGACTAACCAAAATTAACCAAAAGTAACAAAAAGCACCAAAAAGTGCTAAAACGTATCGGTACAGATTAAAAATAAACCAAATTAACTGAATATTAGCGACTGACCAAAAACATTAAAATTGGTTAAACGTATCGGAACCGGTTCAAACGACTAAAATAAATTAAAACTAACTGAAACTAATCGACAGTTCATTGAGTGATCAAACAAAACCAACTAAAAGTAACCAAACGCACCAAAACTAGGTTACACAGATTAAAGTAAATTAAAACTAACCAAAACAAACCGCATTTTCGCGGCTAACCAAAACTAATCAAAAGCATTAAATTTTATTATAACGTGTCGGAGCCGGTTCAAATGAATACCTCTGTGGTTTCATGAGAGTGATTTTTCAAGGTCGCGTCACGACACGGAAATTTTTCCTGAACGTCAAGAGACGGTTTATGAAAAATTGATTATAACGTATCGGAACCGGCTCAAACAAGTAAATTAAGTTGAGACAAAGCGAAACTAACAGAAAGTGATTGGACGACTAACCAAACTAACCAAATCTATTAAAATTGATTATAACGTTTCGGCACCGGCTCAAATGAATAAAATAAGTGAAACTAACCGAAAGTTGATGAACGACTAACCAAAACTCACCGAATCCATTACCATTGATTATAACGTATCGGAACCGGTTCAAATAACTTAAATAAGTTAATACTAAGTGAAACTAAACGCGCTAGATCGGGGATTAAGAGACGGATCGAATTAATTTTTTTTTGGAAAAACTAATCGAGCTGCATACCGTTAGATTGGGGAATGAGAGACGAATCAAATGCAAATATTATTTTGCTTTTTACAACCACACTTAACCTCATAAACTGTAAACAAAAAGAACCTTGAAGTAATATGCATGTATGTGGTATATTTTGGTAAACTAAACTTACGTAATCTAATCTGATTTAACCCAAACTTATATCAACTATTAACTTTCAACACAATTATGAATTTTCACAGATCTCAATTTTAACAAGCGTTGCATTCTGCTTCGGCATTTTCAATGTCTCCCCCAGTTGCATCTTTGTAAAGGGCTGTGAATTTTTGGAGTTGGTAAGTAAACTAATAATTTTAACAATTTATTGCATACAAATTCGACTCTAACATTGATATGCGAGATGTACTTTGGGTGTAATGTAACGTCAAGTTGCACAGAGCATACAGCCTTCATTTGTTCAACCTGTTTTAGCGCAAACGATCACAGAGGCTCTTCATTCGCCTCTGGCGAGCAACGCTTATAAGCCATAATGACAGTTGGGTGGGCGGACTTGGTTTGTTTACTACGTAGAGGATGTTTGACTGTCTTCATGGTCCAGTCAGTTGCTTTTGAATATTTATTTTAGTCAGTTTTGGTTAACCGTTTAATTAACTTTCGGTTAGTCTCAGTTAGATCCAATTTATTTTAGTCATTTGAACCAACTCCGATACGTTATAATCAAATTTAGTGTTTTTCGTTACTTTTGGTTAGTCGCCATAGTTCTGCTCGTTTTGGTTAGTTTTAACTTACTTTAATTTTTGTAACCTATTCCGATACGTTTTAGTGCTTTTGGTTACTTTTGATTAGTTTTGGTTAGTCATTCAATCAGCTTTCTGTTAGTTTTAGTTGGTTTTTATTTATTTTAGAATTTGAACCGGTTCCAGTGTTCCAATACCTACGTTACGAGTATAATTAATTTTAATGTTTTTGGTTAATTTTAGTTAGTCGCCGGCTAATTTCAGTGAGTTTCAACTTACTTTAATATTTTAATCTGTTTTGATTTATAGTTTCGCTTTTTTATTACTTTTGGTTAGTTTTGTTGAACGACTACAATCGACTTTCGGTTAATTTCAGTTAGTTTCAATTTATTATAGTCATTTGAACCGGTTCCAATACCTTATTACCAATTTTCCTGTTTTTGGTTAGTTTAGGTTAGTCGCCAAAATTCGGTTAATTTGGGTTAATTTTATCTTACGCCAATATTTTTAATCTATTACAATACGTTTTAGCCGGTTTCGGTGCTTTTAGTTACTTTTTGTTAGTCATTCAATCAGCTTTCGGTTACTTTCAGTTAGCTCCAATTTATTTTACTCATTTGAAGCGGTTCCGATACCTTATAACCAATTTAAATGTTTTTGGTTAAATTATGTCAGTCGCCAAAATTAGGTTAATTTGGGTTAGCTTCAACTAACTTTAATATTTCTAATCTGTTCCGATAGGTTTAAGCCCTTAGTGCTTTTGGTTACTATGGCTAGTTTTGATTAGTCGTGCAATCAACTTTCTGTTAATTACAGTTAGTTTCAATTTATATTATTAATTTGTACCGGTTCCGATACTTTATAACCAATTTTAATGTTTTTTGGCTAGTCGCCAAAATTCGTTTACTTTGGGTTAGTTTCAACTTACTTTAATATTTTTAATCTGTTACGATACGTTTTAGCCCTTTTTGGTGCTTTTAGTTACTTTTGGTTAGTTTTCAAATCAACTTTCAGTTACTTTCAGTCAGTTCCAATTTATTTTAGTCATTTAAATCGGTTCCCATACCTTATAATAAAATTTCATGTTTTTGGTTACTTTTGGTTAGTCGTTAAAATTCCGTTAGTTTTAACTTAATTTAATTTTTGTAACCTGTACCGGTAAGTTTAAGCCCGTATTGGTTACTTTTGGCGAGTTTTGATTAGTCATTCAATCAACTTTCGGTTAGTTTCAGTTAGTTCCAATTTATTATGGTCATTTTAATCGATTCCGACACCTTATAAATCAAATTTAAGTTTAAGTAAATAAACTAACACGATCTCTCACGCGTATGATGTCATGTGTCAAATGTAGCATGCACTTTTTCACGATTTGAGGCCCTATACCTACTAGGATAATAGAAATATTTTCAATGTTAAAATATAAGAGTTGCATTAAAAACATATAAGGTCATGTGAAAAATTTGCAATTATTAAAACATAAACGGATTTTTGCTCACGCTAGTGGTGACGGGCATTTTATTTTTGTCGTACTTGTTTTGTTCACTCACTATTGTCTTTATCCAAATTTAGGTAAATAACAAAATTTTAATAATGACATATTTGTTAAACCGATTATATACGTGTAATTGAAAAACTGCATATTGTTACGTTTTTCCCGTGGGTTCTTAACAGAATTACAACTTTGCTATTTTCAACTAATACTCTCTTTATTCACTACCACTGTATACAATTTAACACTCTATACTACTCTTATAACTTTACCACTAATATCTATTCTATACTCAATGATTAACTGAACTGAACTGACTAACATTCGCCTTAGGTCTGCTTATATATAATCTCAAATCTATCACGAATATTCGGGAAGTATTCCGAGGCCACTCTATATGATCTCGACGAGGCCATCGAGATAATTCCAGTCCAGCGATCCTGAAACTTCGCGGCCGGCCGGACGATGATTCATACGGACAGAGAAGCGAGGGGCACGGCGCGGCGGCGGCGGCTAGTTCTATAGGGTAGCACAAAAACGTTCGGATGGTTGTTAGTCGTGACATTGCCTCCCTCTTAAACCTGATCGTCCCGATCAGATACTGCATGTCCGTGGTATGCTTTCAGTCTGTCGAGGTGAACAACTTTCAGTTTGCTTCTGGGACTACGCTGAATTCTATACACAACGTCATTAATTCTTTTGATGACTGTATAGGGTCCTTCCCATACTGGCGTTATCTTGGGAGATCTTCCTTTCTTCCTTTGTGGATTATATAACCAGACTTTATCGTTCATCTGAAAACCCATAGAATTAGCTTTGAGATCATATCGTGTCTTCATTCGGTCGCTGGCTTTCTCCGTGTTTTCTCTGACTAGTTCATGGACGTATAGTAACTTTTCCTTAAGGGAGTCTGCGTAGTCTTGAATTTCCATATCCTGGTTGTCTGGCGTTCCGAATAATAGGTCACAGGGTAAACGGAGTTCTCTTCCAAATAAAACCATGGCTGGTGTTAGTCCTGTCGTGTCATGGACTGCTGATCTATAGGCCATTAAAAATAGTGGTATGTGTTGGTCCCAATCTTTCTGATGTTCATCTACGACCTTTGACAAATGTTCTTCAATGGTCTTGTTAAACCTCTCAACCATGCCGTCTGATTGTGGATGTAAGGCGGTATTCCGTGTTTTATGGATGTTGAGTAAATCACAAACTTTCTGGAAAACCTTGGATTCGAAGTTGCGTCCTTGATCTGAGTGCAACTCTAGCGGAACACCAAATCTGCTGAATAAGTTATTCACAAGGACCTCTGCTATGGTAACAGCTTCTTGATTGGGAATCGCAAATACTTCAGGCCATTTACTGAAGTAGTGAATTGCCACTAAAATGTACTTGTTACCATTATTTGTTTCTGGAAAAGGGCCAGGTACATCAATGGCGATACGTTCAAACGGTAGGCCCACATTATACTGTTTCATTTTGCCCCTAGATCTTGTTTTGGGTCCTTGGCTTGCAGCACAGGTTGAGCACTGCCGACACCACGATTTCACATCCTGGCAGTAGTTGACCCAGTAAAATCTGTCGCGAATCTTGTCAATCGTTTTGTTCACTCCGAGATGAGCACCAGACTTTCCATTATGAACTTCTTCCAGAACTTCCGATATCTTCCTCCTTGGTACCACTAACTGTGTCTTCACTACTTTTCCATCGGCGCTTTCCCAGGCTCGTTTAAGAAGTTCATTTTCCACCACCAGGGAGTCCCACTGAGCCCACAGAATTTTAAAAGCAAGTCCTTTAGTTGATATCTCGCTCCAGCTTGGTCTTGGTTGATGTTCTTCTTTAGCTCTTAGCAATAGTGCCATTTCACTATCTTCAAGCTGATCCTTTTTAAGTTGCTCTGTGGTCCACTGCTGATCAACCTCAAATTTCGTTTGCCTAATGGGAGTAATTCCTCCTTGTTGATCTATTCTTTGGCAATGCTTACAATTATCCTCGCATGGCCTTCTGGATAAAGCATCTGCATTATTATGCCATCTTCCTTCCCTGTGCTTAGCCCTAAAGTTATATTGTTTCAACTCTTCCTGACTTGGCTTTGAACTGCTGTGGTCTCTGGATGGAGCTGTAGGTCGTAGTTGTACTGGACAGTCTCTCTTAAAATGCCCAATGTTGCCACATATATAGCACTGATTTGGAACATTTCGGTTACGTGGCCTATCTTCTAGTGGCTCCCGGAATCTTTGTACTTGACAGTCTCTTTTGAAATGTCTAGTCCTGCCGCATCTATAGCACTGATTTATAGCTTTTCGATTACATGGTCTAACTTCTGTTGGCTCCCGGAATATCCGTACTCGACAGTCCCTTCTGAAATGTCCAGTCTTTCCACATCTATAGCACTGATTTGATGTATTTCGGTTATGTGGCCTATCTTCTATTGGCTCCTGGAATCTTTGTACTCGACATTCCCTTCTGAGGTGTCCAGTCTTGCCACATCTATAGCACTGATTACGGTTGTATGGCTTAACTTCTAGTGACTCCCGGAATCTCCCCGTGGCCTGAAGAACTTCGGTTAATTTCTTCAAAATACCGCCCATTTCAGTTAGTTCACAACTGTTCGCCAAATTTTCTTCCTTGATGGATACGTCCCTGATTGCTGGCTTAGAGATGTTACAGGCCGCCTCGATTTCCAGAGCTCTACCCAAAACTTCACGGCTGCTATCAAATTTGGCTAGACGTAACATCTTCTGAGTTTCTGGATCTCTGACACCGTCCACGAAATATTCAGCAACAAGTTCCTCTTGAAATTCTTCCGTTGCTCCCGGATAGGCCAACTGAACGAGACGTCTAATGTCTGCCTCATATTCTTGCAGGTTTTCACCAGGCTTCTGATGTCGGGACTTAACTTGTGCCTGATACAGTTGTCTTCTATGTTGGTCTCCAAATCGTCTCTCCAGGGCAGCTGGAAGTATGTGATATTTCCCCTGTTGGCTGATGGGAATAGTCTGTAATAGTTCCAGGGCAGACCCACGAAGCGCTACCACTAGTGATGTAGCCATTTCTTCGTTATTCCAACCGTTGGCAACAGCAGCGGCTTCAAATTGCCTTCTGTACATTGTCCAGGATGTTTGACCGTCATACGTTGGAGGTTTGATGTTATGCCCTGTGGCGAATACCCTCTCGGTGAGTCCTTGATTTTTTAGTCTGCTAAATTCTGCTTGTAGATTCCTCATTTCTTGCTGTACGTTTCCTACTTCTTTTTGTACACTGCCAACTTCTTTTTGTACATGTCCAACTTCTTTTTGTACATTTCCAACTTCTTTTTGTATATTACCTACTTCTTTTTCAAATTTCTCATTTTGCCCGTCCAATATCTTCTGTAATTTTCCTTGCTCGCCTACAATTACATCCAGCACCCATTTCTAAAGCTGGTCCTGTTCTGCTTGCCTTTTATCTTCTTGATCTTGTAAAATTTTCTGAAGCCGGTCTTTCTGTTCTTTTTGCCTTTTGTCTTCCTGGTCTTTTAAAATTTTCTGAAGCCGGTCCTGTTCTGCTTGCCTTCTACGTTCCTCCTCTTCCCGATCCACTTGCCTTCTACGCTCATCTTCTTCCCGATCCAACATTTTATTTATTTGCTCCATTTCTGCCATTTGTTGCCTTGTATTGACCATAGAATGCTAACAAATTTTACCAGAATCGACCAATCACACGGTCTCGTTGACGTACTTGTATTTCTTCTTTCCTCGAAAAATACTTCGCAGGTCCTCCCTTCACAATCCGACTTCTGACACCAAATGTTACGTTTTTCCCGTGGGTTCTTAACAGAATTACAACTTTGCTATTTTCAACTAATACTCTCTTTATTCACTACCACTGTATACAATTTAACGCTCTAAACTACTCTTATAACTTTACAACTAATATCTATTCAACACTCAATGATTAACTGAACTGAACTCTCCGACTGACTAACATTCGCCTTAGGTCTGCTTATATATAATCTTAAATCTATCACGAATATTCGGGAAGTATTCCGAGGCCACTCTATATGATCTCGACGAGGCCATCGAGATAATTCCAGCGATCCCGAAACTTCGCGTCCGGCCGGGCGATGAGTCATACAGATAAAGAAGCGAGGGGCACGGCGGCTAGTTGTATAGGGTAGCACAAAAACGTTCGGATGGTTGTTAGGCTAGCCGTAACAATATCAACTACTTGAGATCTACCCATAAGATAAGATTTTATCAGTTTTATCAAATTGAAAAATAATAAAGTTTTAACTTCATTGCAAGAGTGGCGAAAGACACACAATCGAACATCTTGCTCAGATCACAGAATGTGGCAGCTGTATATTCTTCCCTCTTAAGATCCTCATTAGCCAGTTCAATTAACTAGTTAGCAACCTTTGTTGTTGATTTTGCATTTCTGAAACCAAACTGTTTACTACTAAAAAAATTATGTGATTCAAAACAGTTGGTAACTCTAGATTTTAATGCTCTCTTAAATACTTTTGAAAAAAAAAGGAACAATTGATACAATATACAATTTTAATTTTATGAAATCTGTTTTTATTTACTGATCGTGACAACAAGGTGGAAAAGAAATTCTCTTATTTAAGTATTTGTTTCATAATCAACATTTTTTAATGTATTAAGAATGAACTTAATTATGCCTGATGCAAATTTCAGTTTATATAAAAATTTAGAATTAACATAGGTACTATGAATGTTGCCTGCCTTTTATGTATTCTTTAGCTTTGAGAAATAGTTCACTCTAATTGTCCTTAGAGTTAGAATCACTTTTGAAAAGGGTTTCTTACAGTCACATGGCTGTTCACCTATTTTTTTAAACTAAATATCCTGCTATGTAGTTTAGCGCATGGGTTTCAATCGACTTTAAGGAAGAGGTACATTTCCTGGAACATGATGCAGTGCATCCTCTATTCATTCGCCTTCCTCTGGCGGCTCTTGTAAAAAATGTCTCATTTGAAATAGCTTCACTTTCAGCTATTCTTTTTTTAATTTATTTTTGTAACTAATAAATTAATATTATTGTACCTAATTAATTACAAACCTGTGTTACTAATCTTTGTACAGTTCCAAAACTTCTTATGAGAAGACTCATTTGTAAAGGCAACTCTTAACACTTTGCCTGGATTGCTTCTAAAAGCACTACCGTTAAGGCTGTCGAAGAGTTGGTCAAGAAATTCCAGAAAAGCTGCTGTGCGGGCTGCTGATTTTGACAATTACGTAAAATGTAAAATACCTGACTTTATAATATTTTGATATAGCAGAAAAAATTATAAATAATGGAACAAATTAATTATCATACTTGAAAACGCAAATATGTTGATGGCAGCAGCAATGGAATGCCTAAAAACCTGGGTACATTTGAAGACCTTCATTTAACTGAGCAGTTCTTTGGTAAAGATTTGTGGCTTTTAGCGTCAAACTTTTAACTTGAGAGACATTATGACATTAATCTCCGAAAGCAATGTAGAAATTTTTTGTGTTGGTTGAAAGAATCAAATCGAACGAGAAGATGGCGGAATTGGCGGACATCTGATAATAAGATCCTGCTCCCCTCTCACGGATTTTAGCGCATGGCAGATTGGAGTCTCCACTTATACTTGCGCCATCTAGGGGTTTGTCCCCGTATATCACAGATATCTTTGGCTACTTGATCACAAGGCAACAGATGGCGCGAACGACGCTCAAAAATGCGACTACACCTTTGTCATTTAAAGAGCGCAGCCCATGACCCAGTTCAATATTCGGCCCTAGAAACAAAATCACAATATACAAGAGCATAATAACACCAACACTACGTTACGGTTTAGCGGTATGATGCGAGGACAGTGCGATAGAAAGACAAAAACTTCAACTTAAGTTTTACACGTTTCGATTAAACAGCTCCCAGTTAACGAAAACACTAACGCATCTGCTGGGATATGACTCAAACAATCATATAAAATACGATTTGCAAAAACTAATAATGCAGGGAGTTTCCTGCTATTTTAAATATTCTGACATTGTAAGAGGGCTGCGGCTTTCAAATATGGCGGAGGATTCCAACTTCTTTTATTTTTCATTAGAACGTAATTTTATAGAAGTGAAATCGTCTAGCAGCCTGTCAAGACATCAAAAGCATAATAACCCACATTTTACTTCAGACGCAATACGCGCAGGAAACTACACGCAAACCGTAGGAATGGCTTCTACGTGTTGCATCAGCTAAATATAGCTTCTCAGCACTTATTTTCGGTTGCGGTACCGCTATATTCGTAAAGAGATATGAGATATCTTTCCATGAGAGTAATTTCAATGAAAAATGCACTATCTATGAATTTTCTGCTGCTGATTTTAAACTCGATAATAAATGTGACTTTATTTAGAGATCTCCATTTGTAGTTTTGTATTTTTGTTGAACTCTGTCAATCGCCTTTCTCAGATGAGTGAAGGTATTAATGATGATAGTCCTGTTTTATAGATGCTCTCATATCACCTATTACATAATATGTATATCTTACGTTTTTTTTTAAATAATTTTGTAATTTTTTTTTAGCTTAATAAACTATGAAGTTACCCGTAAAACTATACTGAATATATCTCCTGAACGTCCTTTCCAATCGAATCGCAAAGGTGATGTTAAGCGGCATTCAGTCAAGTCTTTGAAATATTCTTATAAGACTCCAAGAAATGGAA
>MU183068.1:0-24830 GCA_016904865.1 Pissodes strobi | reverse complement strand
TTTAGAATTAACAGAAATCATAAAATGTCAATCAAAAACAAATTATTAATTTATAACCAAATAATTAAGCCCAAAGTCCTTTATGGAGCTATTACATACATACACACAAGTAAAACAAACAAGAACATTTTACAAATAGACATGCTAGGTTCTTGGAACAAGTAAACAATCACACAAATCTACTAATCACAACATTATTTGACGGGGAAGGCCGGCCCGATAGGGAAAGGCTCAAAAACTTTGTTACATAACAATTTAGCACGAATATGTAACAGATAGAAGTCAAATAAAGTCAGTGATTCCACTCATAATCTTGCATGATTTTCGAACGACCAGTGCCTTTATCGAGCTGTTAGAGGAATAAACTGAAACAAACTAGTTATATACGTAATCTCAGTCACTAGATTGTATTGTATTCTACAGTGCGCTTCAATTAAATCATTTACCTTGCGAATAATATCCCTTTTCGGCGGTAATCCACCTTAAAAGAATTGTTGGTTGCCTACGGACGAGTGTAATATAGTGTACTTCAGAACGTTTCATAGAAAGGGTTATTCTTGGAACGTTGCCAGATGTTTAATTGGCAAAGCGGTTGCCCTGTGATTTTGACGTGGTTACGATTCAAGCCAACAGGAAAATACATAATTAATTGATGTGCTGCCCTTGTTTTGATATTAAACGACTGTTTTTCGCTTTCGCGTTAAAAATACGCAGTCGAGATAGGTTATTAAATGCGTCTGTTAGCTAACTTGGCAACGTCGCTCGAATTGGTCGCAAATATTTTCAGCAAGAAAAATCGGCTGGAGCAAGTACGTTTAGGTTCGATTCGATTGGATGTTAGAAGTTTTAAATGGCGCCGGCCGGAATGAATTGGTTTCTGTTTCTCTGGTCATTGTCAATGATGGATTTATCGTTGGATTTCTTTGTTCTGCCAGCAGTACATAATATCACACAGCCTTAGGGACGTTTCATTGCATATTGAAGAGGTTGGTAGATTTGGCGCCAATCGGCTGGTGTATTTTTACGTTGGATACAGGAAAGTGTAAAACGGGCCTGTAGGCAGAGTTTTTGCTAGCTTTTTAACATTGAATTTCACGACCTAGGTAGTTCTTTTTGACCAGATTTCGTTCTCTTTCTTCAGAAAACCCGCAAAGGAGGTAGTGCGTCCGCCTGATAAAAGTAAGAATTTGTAATTCGCCCTACACGGGGATTATACTTTATTTCGGGTATGAAGTGGCATAGTTGCTGTAATTTATGGCTTGACTGTGGATGGGTTGGTTTTTGCCTGAGAGTCAAGATATTTGGTTAGTAACTTGCCACGTGCAGTGTATTCTGGATCAAAGTAGGTACACCGTTTCCTTCCTCTAGGAATGCCTGTAGAAGAGAGCGTTTGCTCCCCAATTCGTCATTATCATCGAAAAACCCTACGTAGGGTTAGTTTTTTTTTCTGGGAGCCATTTTTACCGGGAGCCAGTTTTCCTGGGAGATATTTTATGGCTGGAGTTATTGGTATATGGAACAAGTTAATGTTATTTGGAGCTATTGTTGTTTGGATCCAGCTTTGCTTGGAGAGAGTTTAAGTAGCTAACCAAGTACCTACCAGGCAGTACAGTTAGTTGTGTTGTACTGGTACCGACTGCAGCCATAGAGGTATGGCATTACCTCAAATACCACTGAGAGTTTATGGTCCCAAGGTGTTTAGCAGTAGTCCACGTGCAGGAAGCCGTAGGTGGCATCGGCGGAGACAGTAAAGATAAGTCTAGGTTATATTTGTGATCTTTCGATATAGTGTTTGTTATTGGCGTGTTATTAGTATTATCCAGCGTTGTATTAGATTGCGTGTTTATTTCTTTCTGCGAAGTATTAATATAATTATTTTTGGAACTGATTAGGTGTAAGCAAAATCTAACAATGTGTATCTAAATAACTGCGATAATTACTAGTGTGATTCAATTAATGCTCATAGTTTTTTATGCTATATTTCATTCTTACAATTTAATTTAGATTGTGGTAAATGATAAACATTGTCGTTCTGATTGACTAAATATCTGAGTATAGTAATTTTACATAGCGGTATCACATAAACTGAATCTTAAGGTTTATTTATGTACAACTGCGACTCGTATACCATGGTACACGCGCAACGGAGTTAATAGTAATAAGTATTATCCTGATAACTTTTAATTATTAGTTGATGTGACGATAGATACCTTATGCATATAGCGTTTATTTTTAATTAGTTGGAATTGTTTTTTTGATCTTCCGTAATCATTTATTACATCATACTGTTACATCTGATATGATCTAGTTCAATATTCGTTAGTATATATCAAGTTATTAACTGTTTCCAATTAAGCTCTTTTACCTGTTTTTTTTTATATTTATATCATTTTGTTTATTGAAAGAAATATGACGACACCTTACCGTCAAACCTAACGAACGCCAATAAAACCTGCACGAACGTTACCGTACACTGGTTTTTATTCTTCTTCCGGACCGCCTAATAAAAGGCTCCTGACACACGTCATAGCATAGTCCACGCTCTATGAAATCACTAATTATTTACTTAAATTTGACTGTTACATAAAACTTAACTTTAATAAGAGTGGAGTTAGTAAACATACAGCACAACACAGGTTTAGACTCTTCTCGCTCCCGGGCAACGGAGGAGCATCACACCCCGAAATGTTGCCTCGGATGTAGAGCCCTAGGAATAAAAGAAGGAATTCAGAAGTTTGCCAATATAACCTAGAAATTAAACAAGGGGATTATTATAGCTTTATACCGTTGTGAGATTGAAACCTCATAATGGCGTTGATAACAGAACTGTTTAAGTCAGACAAAATAGATTGGACAGACATAGGACTGTCCATTCCCATCTCCCGTAACTCCCGGGACAAGTCCGTATCTAAAATGGGACAAATAAAAAGAATATGCTCCAGATCAGCAACTCCCGTGTTACAATCACAATTTTAGTCATTAATGAGGCCTATTCTATATAAATGAGCTGGACAAAGACAGTGTTAAGTCCTCATCCTTATATTAGTAGTAATATGACTCCTATCAGTAAAAGTAGTAAACTCTCTATGGGCCTTTTGCTTGAGCAAATTTAGCCAGAAAAGGCTTAGTTAGAGCTGGGGCGACCCATCCCGGATAAGTTACGCCTTGGTGGATAGAGATACTATTTTTGGAACCTCCAGTATGTCGAGTATTTACTCCTGGGGTCTCCGACTTGTACATGCACGGCTTGCTTTAAGGTTCGAACACCACCGGCTGGTCGTTCACAAACATTTAAATCTTGTGCATGCACGGGGCTCAAACCCCTGGCTGGACGTCCGAATCTTCCTCGAAGAGTCAAAACGATCCCAGAACGCTCACCATGCGCCCTTCAAACTAATTATATATGTATATGAGGCTGAAGACGAAATGGCCGATACCCGACACGGATTCACTCGACCGAAGACGAATCGGAAGTCAGAATAAGGTTATAGTAGTATTAGTAAGACTCTCTGTTGGCCTTTACGTGAGAATTCAGCCAGTAGAGACCTCTGTCCGGGCTTAGCAAGAGCTGGAGCGCCCCTTCCAGATTGGTTACACTCTGGTGGACAGGGGTACTATTTTAAGACCCTCCAGTGTGGTGTGAGTATGTACTCCTGGAGACTCCTACTTGTACATGCACGGCTTGTTCTAAGGTTCGAACACCATTGGCTGGACGTTCACAAATATTTAAATCTTGTACATGCATGGGGTCAAACCCCCGGCTGGACGTCCGATTCTTCCTCAGGGAATCAAAACGGTCCCCGAACGCTCACCACGCGCTCCCCAAACTGAGCATAAATATATGTATATGAGGTTGAAGACGAAAGGGCCGATACCCGACACGTGTTTACTTGACCGAAGACGAACTGGAAGTCCCCAGAATAAGGTTATAGATAACATCTACCCATTGAAATGCATGTAACATGCATTTCAATGCATCTACCAAAAGCGATATTTCAGTTCGTAGTGCACTTGTGAATGCATGCGATTTAAAGACCTGCAATTGGCAAGTATATGGCACTCCGCTCGCTCCGGGGCTCATTAAAAGAAAACAAACCAAGTGCTAACTTAAGCCATACCCAAGAAAAGCCAAAAAATCGAGAAAAAACTGTTCTTGAAATAAAAACCAAAACCGACGAGATTTGAACCCGGGTCGCCGAAGTGAGGGCCAACCATGGAGACCTCTAGCCCATTTGCTGACTTATAAACAACTGGTTGCATCGCGAAGACATGCGTCACCTCACGTAGGTAGTCAATCTCGCGCCTCTCATTCACAAGTGCAATACCAACTGAAATCTCGCATTCCAAAACATGCCATACACTCCACCTAACAACATCGAGGACATGAAGCCAACCCGCCAAGGAAGGATGATGTAAGAGTGACGTTGAGTCACTAGAATCAAGGGAAGCCGGTGGGTTTAGCGGGTATGCCTTGAGTGGAAAGCCCCACACTTCCCTCGCCCGAGGAGGTAACGACAAGGGAACATTTTTACACACCAAAAAAAAAAGTGGTAATTTCACCTAATCTAATAATTCTTCTAATCACTGTAACCATTTTCTATGACTTAGAGATGCAAGAATAAACTAAAGTATCGATACCGAAACCAAATCGATACTTTTTTACTAAGTATCGATGCCTACTGACACTTATTAAAAAAGTATCGATACTTTCAAGTATCGGTATCAAAAGATTTACACATTTTTTATAAATCACCCTCGAGATATTGTTGGCAATATTGTATTACATACTACATAAACATTATTTAAAAAAAAATGAGCGAGTCTGCTAGTACTCGAGACACTGATGTGTTAACATATCTTGTATCGACATGGACAAATATTTGAGCAGCCCTCGTAAAATCACTGCCCATTGTTATGATGTCACAGCCGTTTACACATTTCTGTCCCATTTGCCGAGATTTACCCTCATATGCAAAAAGCCAGACCTTCTTTTTGGGAATATCCGCCCGAGTCCTCCCGCCTGACAAGTGCTGGGCTGAAAATGTATAGATTTGTATTTTTGTCACTTTACGCATGGCCCTCCGCTCGCTAGGGAGGCGCGGCCATCAAAACCTAGCCCAAGGTATGCCCAAAGTCATATGAATAGTCAAGTAATTATTAAAAAACAAAGCCAAAATGGTTGTATTTAAAACCAATCTTCTTCAGATTAAAACCCAAAAATAATAATTTGCCTAATCGCTTTCCAAGCAACCGATTTCTGCTTTGTGTTATTGATTGCGATTCTAGTGCCCGCTTTTGGAGGACGGATAGCTTTGAAGCAAAGGCAATTCTCCAGCACACCCCTCTTTCGGCGCTTAGTTAGAGGCATGGCGACTGAGGGGACTGTTTGGTAGGAACCTCCAGTAAGACGGTGCCCCTGGTGATTCCAAACTTTTGCACAAATATAAGCTAATGCACTGCACAACTGAGTTCTTATGCAAGGAGGCTTCGCGCACTGCAGGTATAATCAGTTTCTGTCAGAGACTCCAAGGGACAACTCTCCACAGGAAATACCAGAGAACATCTCCGGTAGATGTTATCTGGAAATACCCCCGACCGTCCTCAGGCCACGCTACCGCGCACAGAAATAAACCTGGAACCCTAGGAATCACCCTCCACTATGCGACCCACCCCTTACACCTTCCAGCCGGCACGACTTAACAGACCCCCCCCCCCCCCCACCCCCTCCAAGGATTAGAATACGTTTTCTAAGCAAAAAGCTTCCACTACCCGTGCCGAATTCTGCAATCCATTTCCAAAGTGTTCGTCCTTCGACGGCAGGACCGGAAGTGCTGTTTTGTAGTGATGTAAAATTATTGAGTAAGGGTTACAAAGTAAGCGTTACTTGCCAGGACTCAAAGTAACTAATACCCGCTGTAAAAAAGACTCGTTCTTTTTGCTGTTTAGTTACTTTTTACTTTATGTACTAAAACTACTAAGTCACGCGAAAGAAGTCACGATGTCACGAATAACGATAAACGAACTCTCAGATTTACCGCTTCTCTGTATACTGATTCGGACTCGCTATAGCGCTGTTTCAAATGCAAATAATGCTATGGCGAAGATTGGACTTTTTCCAAAATAATCCTTATTGTGAAAGGATTAGTAGGTATTATCTTTAGATCGCATGGAATTGCAACTAGAAAATCAGTTAGGTAAAAATTTATTATACTCTTTTCTTGCGTCAATGACCTCATGTTTTACAAATCCAGAAAATAACGTAGTAATGGGAAAATCGACTTTTCTTGACCCAAAGTTCAAAGCAAAAGGTTTTAATATAGATAAATATTTAAAGAGGGATAAAAGATGGATAAAAAATGCACAAAAAATCAATAGATAGTAAGTGATTTACAAACCACACAGTCAATTCAAGACTTGCAGTGAATAAAGAAGCAAGAAGCTGATGACTTAATATGACCAATCTGTCAAATGCTCAAAGGTTCTAACCAGCTCAACAGCATTGAATAGCAATTACTGAAATAAATATATACACAGAAGGTACATATTTAGAGCGAAAAAAGATCCTCTCCTGTGATGGGAAGAGAGATAACAGATATATCCTTGGCTTGCAATATTGGCTAAAAAATATTTAAGTATCGTTGCTACTTACGTCCCGCGTGAGAGAATTTTTTCCAAAGCGTGGCAAGTGGTAACACATCGAAGATATAGATTAAAGTCTAAATACGTGGAGCTTATTATATTTTTACATTGCAATGCAGATTTAATTAGGGCTAATTTCATGCATTTAACATTTAATTTTATGAAAAAATATGATTATTTGATTATTATATGTTCTTTGTTTATTTTAGCAAGTAGGTGTAAGTTACAATTACTGATATGATAGCAAAAGTATTCAATAATAAAATTTTCACTTTTATTTACACATTTTTTTTATTTCTTATAATTAATTGTTTACTGTAATAAAGTATAGTTACTGTAATAAAGTATGGAGGTCAAAAGTAACATAACTAATAACGACTAACTAACTAGTAACTAAATTTGATATTTTTACTTTGTTTTGCACTTTATACTTTTCGACAAAAGACACGAATCATGCTACTAAGAGTACTAAGTAACGAATAGAGAGCTCAAAAAGAGGCCAAAATTTGGCCAAATTTCCAAAAAAAAAAATGCAAAAAATGCAGTCATTTTAAAAGTCATTGGTATTTGTGATTTGTGTGCCCTGTAGTCTGCTGAAATCCTGCCAAACACAAATAATAAAGCCACTGACATATTTGATTAACCTTTCCCTTGAAATTGGCTATTTTCCCTCTGAACTTAAGAAAGCTGTTATTGTGCCAGTCTATAAAAAAGGGGATACTAGTTGTTTGAATAACTATAGGCCAATAGCTTTGCTGTCTGTTTTCTCAAAATGTTTTGAGAGGGCTTTTAAAATAAGACTGGTTCCTTTTCTGGAGAAATATAAACTATTAAATGATTGCCAATTTGGGTTTAGAGCTGGAAAGTCCACAGCAGATGCCATTGTTTCCCTATACTTGAACATATTAGAAAATTTTGAAAGCAAACTAAAAGCCGCTGGAGTCTTTTATGACCTCACAAAAGCTTTTGACACAATTGATCACTCCATCTTACTAAATAAACTTAATTTCTATGGAATAAGAGGTCCAGCATATAAATGGCTCAAGACACATCTATCGGGAAGAACACTAATGTGTCAAAATAAGGAGTAGAAATGGTGTCACAGTTTCTGATCGGTCAAGTCTGGCCTGTGGGGTTCCTCAAGGCAGTGTCTTGGGTCCCATATTGTTCATCTTATTCATCAATGATCTTCCACTTTTTCTTAACCAGTGCTATATTACCCTATTTGCTGATGACACATCCACAATCATAGCAGGTGATGACTTCAGCGACTTAAGCAATGGAGCAAATGCATGTGTGAGAGAGGTCTCTGAGTGGTGCTATAGGAATGGACTAATCTTGAACTGCCAAAAAACTAGCATGGTTCTTTTTGCTCCTATCCGAGTAAACTATGACAGAAGTTTGCTTGTCAAAAGGGATGGTGCAACCCTTGTGCAGAGTGAGATTGTCAAGTTCCTGGGTGTGCAGATAGATGACCATCTTACATGGCAAAACCATATAGATCAGGTATGCAGCACTCTGTCCTCTAAGAATTATGCCATCATGCTCTTAAAAAATTTCGTTAATAGGGATACACTGAGGGTATTTTATTACTCATGCGTAAATTCTGTTTTATCATATGGTTTGCTGGCTTGGGGAAACTCAACACATATTGAGCGTGTTCTTATCTCTCAAAAGCGAATAATCAGGAATATGTTTGGTCTGGATTGGAATAGTTCCTGTAGGTCCACCTTTAAGAGTGTATGTATACTAACCTAAGACTACTTACTTAAAAAGACAAAGTCTGTCATTCATAATTTTCTAGAAATCTGCATCGTAAACCACAGACTGTGACGTGCGTATTTATCAATGAAACTGTGGTACAGAAAGTGGCTAGTGGGTAAACAAACATAGGCGCAGCATTTTTATTTTTCCTCAGTGGCGTAGCTACCGGGTGGGCCAGGGGGGGCAAGGCCCCACGGCGCCAAGAGAAATTAGGCGCCACTCCGAATTTATAAATATGCTAATGCTAACAATGCTCATGAGCTTAACTGAGTTTTTAAATTAATTAAATTATAATACAATCAAAGAACAAAATATGCATTAAACTTTTTACCCAACCAATACATTTTGTGTCAGGTATTTATTATTTATTCTACGTGGAATAAAAAGATATATCCCGGCGCAGCGGCATTTGGTACATGCAAATTTGTAAAAACGCTGCGTAAGGCGGCATGCGACTTCAAAGACAAAAATTCTGAAAATTTCGGTCGTGAAAAAGTATGTGTTTTTTACAGTTTGGTATTTAGGCAGTACCATTAGCCAGACAAGTCTTTTTAAATGTATATGTACCTGTTGGTTGGTTGCCGTTTATATATTTTATATTCATTCCGCACCATGTGCGCATATCAGAAGTGAAACTTCTTAAACTTAAACGCCCTAGCCTCAAATTTGGTTAAAAAGTTTTTTTTTTAATATATTACTCAATTAACAAAAAGAGAAGGCTTAAATGAAAAAAGCTATTCTTCATAAAAGTTTCGCTTATGTCTTGACAAGGTAATAGAGCAAACCCCACATTTTTATATTGTAAACTAACAAAGATATCACAATAATTATACGCGCTAGTCTTATACATATTTTAACGGATTTGGTTAAAAAGTAGTTTTTTTTAAATTAATATATCACTCAATTAACAAAAAGGAAAGGCCTAAATGAAAAATACTATTCTTCATAAAAGATTCGCTTATGTCTTGACAAGGTAATAGAGCAAACCCCATATTTTAATCTTGTAAACTAACAAAGATATCACAATAAACGTCCGTGACCGTTTTCCGTTCCCTGCCAGCTCGCCCGCCGTGTGTCGGGATCGCGACCTTCAAATTTTACTCCCGGCGCGCGTTAAGAAGTTTCACTTCAAAAATATACGTTTAATATTATGATGTATTGTTTTTGGAATAATTTGCGTATATACACAAAATATAGGTTTGTTTTAGGCGCCAGCGGATAGGCTTGCCCCCCGGCGCCCACATTTCTAGTTACGCCACTGTTTTTCCTAATATTTTTTCTTTCACCAAAATTCAATCGATTACGCAAAAACTAAATATGGGAATTTGTGGGTCGTTTATAGAGTTCGATTCTTAAATTAAATCTTGATATTGAAATATCGGGAAATTTGAAAACGACAATTTTCAAATTTGGAAACGAATTTTTTAGCACATAATATAAATTTGATTGTCTTGAGTAGGAATGCTATTTAAATGTATTGAAAAGTCTTTATTAATATTTTAGAGGGATATTTAATTATAAAAGATTAAAAGTCAATAAAGTTCCATCAACATACCTCCAATTTTTTTGGTTCAGACTGATTGGGTTATATATGGAAACCGGTTTAAATGACTAAAATAAATTGGAACTAACTGAAAGTAACCGAAAGTTGTTTGAATGGCTAACCAAAAGTAACAAAAAACACCAAAACGGGCCAAAACATATAGGAACAGATTAAAAATATGGAAGTAAGTTAAAACTAACCTAAATAAACTGAATTTTGCCGACTAACCAACACTAACCAAAAACATTAAAATTGGTCATAATTAAGGTATCGGAACCGGTTCAAATGATTAAAATAAGTTGGAACTAACTCAAAGTAACCGAAAGTTGATTGAATGACTATAACCGAAACTAACTAAAAGAAGCCAAACGGGCTAAAACCTATCAGAACACATGAAAAATGTTAAAGTAAATTAAAACTAACCCAAATTAACCGAATTTGCCTATTAACCAGAAGTAACCAAAAACGTTAAAATTGCTTATAGCGTACCGGCACCGGATCAAATGGCTGAAATATATTAAAACCAACTGATATTTCTCGAATGATGATTGAACGAATAACCCAAAGCTAACAAAAAGCACCAAAAAGAGCTAAAACGTATCGAAACATTAAAAATATTAAATTAAGTTGAAACTAACCCAAAATAACCGAATATTGGCGACTAGCTAAAATGAAACAAATACATTTAAATTGGTTATAATAACGTACCGGAATCGGTTCTTAAATAAATTGGAATGACTAACTAAAAGTAACTAAAACACCAAAAAAGGGCTAAAACGTATTTTGGCGACTAACTAAAGTTAACCAAAAACTTTTAAACTCGCATTTAAATTGGTTATCATAACGTGTTCAAATTACTAAAAGAATTGGAACTAACTGAAAGTAATCGAAATTTGATTAAATGACTAACCAAAACTAACCAAAAGTGAATAAATGCACCAAACGGGCTAAAAGATATCAGAACAGATTAAAAAAGTTAAAGTAAGTTAAAACTAACCCAAATTAACCCAATTTTGGCGACTAACCAAAACTAACTAAAAACATTAAAATTGCATATATAAGGTACCAGAACGAACCGGTTTAAATGACTAATGTATATTAAAACTAACTGAACTCTACCGGTGGTTGATTGAACGACCAACCAAAACTAATTAAAAGTAACCAAAAGCACCAAGAAGAGCCAAAACGTATCGGAACATTAAAAATATTAAAGTACCTCGAAACTAACCCAAATTAATCGAATTTTGGCGACTAACTAAAATTAGTCAAAAACATTTAAATTGGTGATAACGTACCGGAACCAGTTCAAATGACTAAAATAAATTGGAACTAACTGAAAGTAACCGAAAGTTGACTAACCAAAAATCTTAAATTTGATTATAACGTATTGGAGTCGGTTCAAATGGCTAAAATAAATTTGAACTAACTGAAACTAACCGAAAGTTGTTTGAACAACTAACCGAAAATGACTAAAAATAACCAAATGCACCAAAACGGGCTAAAACGAATCGTAACAGGTTAAAAATATTAAGTACAGTAATGTTATAGCTAATTATATATTATAGTTATTTTCCTAACAAGTGCGCAAAGTGATACTTTCCCGCACGCTAAAGCAGTTAGACGAACGACGCGAAGCGGAGTTCGGATATGCTTTAAGTGCGGGAAAGACACTTTGCGCAGGTGTTAGGAACAATGCTTTTTCTACGAGTACCCTAGAAAAGTAGAAATCTTATTATTGTATGCAGAAAGCATTAAAATATTGAAAAATCGAGTATGAACACGGCAATTATGCGAAACAAAATGAGTGCGCAAAGAGTTTCCGTGCGCAAAGTTGAATTTTGCGCAAGCAAATGTGCGCATGAGTGCGCAAAGTTGAACTTTGCGCACGCAAATGAGTGCGCAAAGTAGGTACTTTGCGCACGCGAGTAGAAAAATATATTTCCCTATCTACAAGTGGAGGGTATTTTTTTAGGTCTTCATATCTGCACTTTTCTTTATTTATTTATTTTTAATTATGATAATCTTTAATATTAATCTTAAAAATGCATTTCTTTAATTAAAAATATTATAAACACTAGTAAATATACAAAATATTTACTTTTTTAAACTCTGCGCTTAAAAACTATTTCAATTATTATAACACAAATCACATTTTTGCTTTTTTTATTCATCATTTTCAATGTTCCCCCGGTTGCATCTTTGCGAAGGACTGTGAATTTTTATTAATTAAAAATTAAAGATATTGCAATACACCATAATACAAAATCAAATCGTTTATTTAGGATAGTATATGCATACTTTTATCGTAATAGATGTAAAATTGCTGTTTTTAGCATTCTAATGGCGTTTAAAATGTTCCAATAATTAAATGGAGTAGGTAGTGATTTCGCTATTGAAAAATCAAAATAATAATCACAGCAATAAAAAAACTCAAAAGAACAAAACAAAGCAAAGATAGAGATTAAGAAAATACTGGGCAAAATTATTTTGGAACATTTTTGACAAGTTTTTAAGTCATAAAATTTCATTTTAATTGTATACTTCTTATTCGCTTCTTTAAACAATCTAGTTGAATAACTAGTAAGTATACAAAAGTGTATTCATTTCTAAATAATACAGCTTTTGTAAGTAAACCTTGTTTCCTGAGAAGATTCAAGCTTTTTAAGTTTCATAATGTATCCTGATTTTAAAATAATTTGTTAACACTAATTTTATTAATTCGGTTCCATGGCAATTTAACGGGTCATCTTCATATATATTGGTCCTCAAACCAGTCCAGAAAAAGTAGATGGCAAGGTTTTAAAAGTATTTATAACCAAATATACCATTCAGTTTTCAGAAGTGTATTTATAATGCGCGCACAAGCGACTGGGCTGGACTCGTCAGGCGATAGGACTCGTGTAGACGAAAATATCAATTATGCTAGATTAGTTTCATTTTTGATTTGCAGATATAATAAACTTGTAAAGCGTTATTAGAAGCTAATTGTCATCTACTTATACTTGAACTAGAAACACATGCATTATTTTATTGCTTTGTATGGTCCCCGAGGGACGTCAATGAAATGACATTTAATACTCACCGATGAAACAAAAATTTTGGAAAATTCCGACTTGTTTTCTTGCAAACTCTACAATGATGAACCATGATAAAGTATTAAACACTGATTTGCCTCAAAAAATCTTACAAAGCACTAAAGAACACTACCCGATAGTAATAGATTTAAAACATGCCGTTTTACTACGGCTACTACGCTATGTTGTTCTTCGGCCGGAAGCAGCCGAAAGTAGAGAGACGTAGCCGAAGTAGAGGAGGCAGCCACGCGGCATTGCCACTTTTATTTATAGAAATTCCTCGCATGCTTGATGACAATATTTAAAATTCTAAAGTAGGTAATTACGTATGTTTTTTTTTGTTAACTAACGTAGATTTAAATTAGGTATTTATAGAATAACAAATGTAACATGGTTCAATAAATTTTAAATAGTAAGTGGTATTTACAAACAAAATATACCTACTTGAAAGTTAAATTCACTGATTAATAAGGAAATATGGCAAACATGCTCTTGTACCACAGTGTGTGTTAGAATGCGATTTAATTTGTGGTACATACAAAAAGTAAATAAATGTATCTTTATTATTTTATTTTATCTAATATACTAACAGTGGTTAGCTTGTACATCCTACAGAGTGTCTGTTATGTCCATACAAATAAAAGTTCTTTCGACCTGTGTGGTGATATAAATAGTTATGAAACCCGAAATGCGAATGCCCTCTATATTCCGCAGTCAAGGCTGACTCAGGCGGCTAGAGGCCCTGGTATTATGGCACTAAAGCTTTACAATCATCTTCCCTGGTCACTTAACAACTTGCCAAGTCCTCCACAATTTAAATCCCATACCAAAGCGAAACTAATGAAGTGTTCATTCTATTCTCTAAATGAGTATTTCTCACACAATTTTTAAGTGTGTAATTTCTAGATTTAGTGTTGTTTTATTCTATTTACTAGATAATATTTTTGTATGACAATTCCTATGCATTTTGTATGTCTTTATGGAAATAAATTTGAATTTGAATTTGAATGAATAACGAGTCCAGAGTAACAAGTCCTGGCATCCAAAGTAACTAATCGTTACAAGTCTTTCAAAGTAACTAAACTTTACATCACTACTGTTTTGTGTTAAATAAAACTGCATATACTTAAAAAGAAATATATATATGTAAAACTGGGCTTAAATACAACTTTAAGTAAAGCATAATAGATGACAGTGATAGTAAAGTAATGAATTGAGCCGTTTTTTCTTGCTAATACGGTTCAAACTGGTTTGAAAACATTGTATTTTCTTGTCAAATAGTGACGTTGCGGTTGCTTTGTGTTGAACCGTATTCAAAAACAATCTGGACATGCATTTGAACCATTTCACCATCTTTCTCTGTTGACCGTGTCGTTGTCATATGTCATGTACGTCCGAAATCTGGGTTTGTTGTTACTACGGAGGGCTATATAGCCCTCCGTAGTTGTTACTGAATCTGGGTTATGTTTTGTCTTATTTCAGTATATATAAAAATATATGTAAATAAATTAGTTATTTAATAACTATACGCTATTGTTAATTTATGAGTAATGAAAAACTAAAATTAGATATGCAAGGCATATTGTTCAAATTCAAATTGATGATTATTTGTTTATTATCCCTGGATGTGGAAACGGCTAATCAATTGGAAAATGGTAATTTAAATTTTTTACCTAGGCAAATAGCATAATGGCCTACCTATTATTGTATTTGAAAAAAAAATAAAAACATCCAGGGCTTAAATCTTTTGCATATAAACAAGCAATAAAGGTAAATGATTATTTTCATTAAGTAGCAGTGGAAGTAATGCTGTTACTTTGTTCATCGTGGCTTTATAATAAAATCAAACCGAAATTTAAATACAAACAGATCCTAAATAAAAATTAAATCAAACAATATGAGAGGACAGATGACAGATGGCATGACATGACGCTCCGGTTTAAAACAAGACATTTTCTTGGCAGCCCAAATGATGACGTTGCGTTTTAAATGCGGTTCAAATACATTGTAGAATACGGTTAACAAGAAAAAACGACTTTGGTTTCGATACCGATACTGCAATAAAAGTATCGATGCCTACTAGAAATCGTTATAAAAATATCGATATTATACCAAAGGATCGATACTTTTGAAGTATCGTTTGCATCCCTAATGATTCTAAATTAATCTAAATCCAACGCCACCCATATATATATAATACGGATTATATATAGACAGTCTAGGCACAGCATATGCTGTGGTCTAGGTGGCGTTGCTAAATCCATATATTTATAAATATATGTCTAAATCAGCTGATTGGTATATTTAGGTTAGGTTAGGGTTAGTGCTGGTTACGTGGTAGGTGTCATTGAAGTATTTTAAAAATAGTAAAATTAAAACTTTAGCAGGAGTAAACCCCTAACCCTTAGGAAGGACATTCAGTGTCCATCAGGAAGAAGAACTACATTTCTTGACTAATAACTTGTTCTGAATAAAATTAAATTTTCTGCAGTGAAAGCATCAAATATTATGTCTGGCAATCAGGCAAATAACAGGGGTACGCCAATACCAATTCTTCTGGAAAGGTTGCCAAATACAGTTGAAGAAAAGAATTATTCTCAGTTTAATCAACCTAATGCATGTTGGATTAAAGAAGAAAATGATGAGTATCGTATTGAGTAAGTACTTAATTATTGTTGTCTAGAAAGGATAAGTTATATCTAAATACAACTAAGTAAAAGTCTCTTCTGTAGCACAATTAGAAAAGATTCATGAATTCAGATCTGTTTCTTTTAATGAAAAACATTTTATTATAAATAAATGAGAATCTGATAGTGTACCTACATTTTTATTGGGTCTTGGAATACCTAACTAGTTGCAATTTTTTTCTGTTTGTACTATAATTTAAGGTTTACATAGTTTTTCAGTGCAGCTTTTGGGTTTTAAGCACTTAAGTGCCGCAAAAAGTATCAGATTTTTTTATGTAGTATCTAGTACAGTAGAGGGTTTAGAAGCATATAATGTTACAAAAAAAATTCCGAAAATTTGAAAACCTCTCCTCGATCATTGACACAGATCGAAAAGTGATACCTGTTTTTTTTTATCAGCTTCATATTGCTATCCCTACATTGTAATAAATTGGGAAAGGAAATTAAAGATACATAATACTAACTTAACTAACCTAAACTAACCAATAAGGATGAAAAACGCATACTCGAGATATTTAACCATTAAAAGTAGGCACTACTGATTATAGGTATTCTGAAAACAAGTATTATCTCCTGAAATGAAAAACCAAAAAAATATGACATTTATATAATGTAATGTAAGTAAATAATACTTATCTTGTTATATGTAATTTCTAAAAAATGTAATGTATGTATTTTGCAGAATCAGATTATTGATCATTTAGTACACAATTCTGTAGGTCACAGGTAGATGATTATACCTTTTTATTAAACTTTCACTTTAGTATATCAGGAATTTTTAATATTTTGTTAAATTACCCTTTCCTACCAGCAGTGATCACAGCTTTTTACATTGTAGAGAAAATTAATATAATCTTGAATATGATTTTTGTGTATTAATTAATTACTAATTTCGAAAATAGGTGCAGGTTAGCATCAATAATTTTTTCTTTAGAAAAAAATGGCCCGCACTCTGAGTTTAATACTTAAACGGACTTTCCTACGTCAGTAGGAATACAAAATTCAAAAAAATATTGGCTAGAATGACTTCAGAACTCTACTTCTCTACTTCACAGTTCAAATGCAATAGAGCATAATAGGAAAATCAAATTAACGCAAGTCTTATAGCATAACATCAACATCCCATGGATATCTCTTTGTGAGCTTCTTATTAATTCGATAATATCAAATTTTAGATTCTTATGTTCACTTTTGATTTTCTAGCTCCATACAGATTGTTCTGTTATAAACTGTGGAATAATGCTCTTGAGCATTATTCAAAAATTTTATTTATTGATAAGTTAAATCAATACTTATTAGAATGCATTTTGCAGAGAATCCACATCAGAAGTTCATTTTTCATTGAAGAAACATCCTCTCAAATATGAGAATACAACTCTTGAAGGTGTAGAGAATGATTTAGATCATAGGTAAAAAGGGATTATTGCTTTATTATTATTTACAGTGACACAATCTGTCTTAAGAAAATTAAAGTAGGGTAATATTTTTAGGGAATCTTTAGATGAATTTGACAGTGAAACCACATATGAGCATGCTACCATTAATAAAAAGATCAAAACCGATTTGGATTTGTAAGTAATTATGATTTTAATAATTTTTTAATTATTCGCAAAATAAGTGCCTACAAAAGAAAGCTCTGGACATAAACTTCTTTCTAAATACCCTCAGAACACAACAGAAAGTGTTTTGTTTATCTGAACATTCCAGGCCAGAATGTAAATTCATCAGAGGTGAGGGATATCAAATGGTAGTCTCATATACCAAAACACAAATATATCATGGGGTGCATCACACCCCATGATGGTCAAGTGCTATGAGGAAACTCCAGAAATAAGAAGCTTTAGTACCGATCGTCAAGGGGAATTTTGTTGAAATAAAAAGAAAAATCTAATAAATGTATGCATCACCATGTCGCGTGTCTGGAAAATTGACATATTTCTTGAAATATGCAGTTTATTTTTAATATGTGTAAAAGTTTCAATGTTGTGTATTGCGATGATTTTAATGATTACTTTTTAAGTGGAAATAATAGAAAAACTGTTTGCTAATTTTTACCAGATTATCTTTGAACCAACAAGGGTGACTAAAAAGTGTTCTTCATGCCTATATAATTTCTGAATTTTTTAAGCGTCGCAGACAGCTCAATGATTGTTTCAACTTTATTTAACCACTATACAACCTGAAAATAATAACAGATTTCATTACGGTAACGTTAAATTTGAGGAGGTTGGAAGGTAGAGAGAGATAGATGGAGAGGGCGGGAGGGGGAAAGAAGGGGAGAAGGAGTGAGAAAGGGCAGAAGGCGTTTCTTATTCCTGAAGTTAATTCAGTAAATAATATTGGCCTCCTCGGAACCGGCATTATACATAATGTACTCCATCTTTTTACGCCATATAGTCTTAAAGTCGGAATATTTGATGTAAAAACAGAAAATTTCTCAAGTTTTTCTATGTACGTTTGGGTTTGGGATATAAGTAAACATTAAAAAGATTTAATAAAAATGTGCTTCAAACCGGACGGTTGAGACGGAATCTGGTCAATCCGGGACAGTTTTCGGAACGTTGCTAATGCAGGAAAGCTCATCCGAAAACGGAACAATTCCGCAAAATTTTAATTTAATATATTTGTTATTTGTCGCAGAATTTATACTTAGTTTATCCTACCCTCGTTTGTAACAACGGATCTGTTAGCGCCTCATGAGTCAAAAATGTGAGTTGACAAAATTTAGGCCAAAACTCATTTGTTTATTTTTAATCTCAGGGGCCCAATTCTTGAAATTTGGTGAAAATTTTCACCAGTTATCTGGTGAATATATTCACCACCTCATTCAGTGGGGAATTTGACAATTTTAGGAGCATTTGTATAGCACGTTGTGTAGTGTTCATACGAAATTTCGTTTATATAGCTCTTGAATATGTAATTATTCTAATTTAAACGTTATTTAGGTGTTTGTAAATAGCTGGATGGAAAACCAACGAAAGCAGGCATCAAATAATAGGAAGAGCCGACCCCTACGGGGCTTTATCGGATAATTTATGTAAAAAGTGTTGTAGTTTACCCCGTGCTAGAGTTTTAACAGAGCTGCTACACTCTTTTCTTGAATGTCCAATAAGAAAATCAGCTTTGGACAAACAAAGCAAAGTAAGATCAAACAGCTGTACCAAATATAGCTGAATACTTTAAATATTTTACCTATAAAGGTTGACATGGAGATCTTGGAAACGCTAAAGTGTAAAGGAAGTTGTATTATTGTGTACTCACAATAAAAGTCCGTGGGTTTCATCAACATCTTTATTAGGTCACATAATTACACAACAGCAACAGGTTAATTGCTCCCGACCGCCATACTATTAACCAGCTGTGGGTTTTTACCACAATATCGGGCCCAATTCTCTTTGGTCCTTTTTATTTGTATTTTTATTAAGGTTTCTTTTCTGGGATTCTTTACAATTCAAGCCAGCTGTTATATTTCAAGAACCACGCTGAATGGTCATTATTTTTTGCTGGGAAAGTAAACACCGGCGAGCACGTCGCCAAGCAAGCCTATTTTCGGTCTTAACGTAAAAATAAAATTTAGTATTCTTCGGTCCGCGTTTAGTTACACAACCCTAGGTAGAGAGCTCTGCTTATTTAATATTTATGCTGATATCGTATATTTCGTTTACTTTTGTAATTTAGATTTTCAATAATAAATCTTTAACTCTCTCCTGATGTTCGGCCCTGCCAAAACTAAAAGCATTTCAAATTCACGAGTAAATTAAAATAAGCGTATAATCTATCGCTAAAGTGGTGACCCCGACGCCGACGTGTTCTCGTGAGTTATTTGTGTATTTTTGTGGCAGTTACGCGAGTTTTACCATAATGCCTAATGACGTGGATGAATTACCGGCTAGAATGATTTCTGTCGCCACTCCGCTCCCGGAATTCAACCCGGCAGACCCGGAAATTTGGTTTACCACGGTGGAATTACAATTCACCTCTGAATCCATCAACGACCACGCCAAAAGGTATCTAAGTATACGCAAAGCACTAACCCACCGATTTAGTAGTGAAGTGAGAGACATTATTGTGCAACCAGTTGATGCAAACTCGTACAATCGACTGAAAGAAGGCTTGATCAAGCGGTTAAGTACATCACAGGAGGAGAAAACAAAGCTTCTCCAGCAAGAACAAATGAACGACGACAAACCATCACAGTTCCTTCGACGACTTCAAAGCTTAGCGGGTACAGCAATTCCAGATTCACTGGTACGAACCATTTGGCAGAGTCGTCTTCCTACCGACATACAAACCACTGTTGCTATTTCTACAAGTAACACTTTGGCCGATGCAGCAGAAACCGCGGATCGCGTCTACGATATCTTATCGTCACGTCCATCGATCGCCACCACAAGTGCTCTGACCACCAGCCATTCCAGCGACATCCAGAGGCTCGCTATAGACTTGGAACGAGCGATAGTGCGCCTTGATTCGATCGAGACACGATTAACGAACATTGAGCGAAATCGATCGCGTTCCGGTTCCCGTCCTCGGCGTCCATCTACCCCAGGACACTCTTTCCGCTCTCAATCCCGTATGTGTTGGTACCATTATAAATTTGGTGAAACTGCTAAAAGTTGCAATCAGCCTTGTGAGTGGGAGTCGGAAAACGAAGCTGGCAAGCGTTAATCACGGGTAGCGACCATTGCCTACTTAAATCCCGCCGTTTATTCGTTCGAGACAAGTCAACCAATGTGCAATTTTTAGTGGATACAGGAGCAGATCTCTGTGTTTACCCTCATCACCTACTTGAGAACCGCGTGAAAAGTCACCCTATGTACTTTCCGCTGTTAATGGAACTAACATAACCACTTATGGTACCTGTACTTTCACACTCGATCTCGGCCTACGCAGGGATTTCACTTGGAGGTTTGTATTTGCCGACATTTCTAAACCCATTCTCGGAGCAGATTTTCTGGCATATTATGGATTACTTCCGGATCTACTTAATGGACGCCTAGTCGATTCCACCACTACGCTTACTTTTCCAGAAGAGGTGACGGAGTGTAGTATACCTTCCATTAAAACGGTCATGGGCTCGTCTCAATTTCACGACTTGTTAAAGTAGTTTCGAGACATTACTCGCCCAGAAGGAACTCCTAAAACGATCCGTCACGCAACGAAGCATCACATCGCGACCACCCCTGGACCACCAGTTTCGCACAAACCACGCCGATTCGCTCCGGTTAAATACCAAGATGCCATGAAAAAATATTTGATACGCTGCTCAAATTAGGAATCTCACGACCCTCCGAAAGCTGTTGGGCAGCACCTCTTCACCTAGCGCCGAAAAGGGGGACGAATGGAAACCATGTGGGGATTACCGCGGACTCAACGCTAGAACGATCCCTGATTGCTATCTTATTAAGCACATTGAAAACTTTTCCCATTGCCTTCGCGGAAAAACAATATTTTCGACCGTGGATTTAGTGCGCGCGTATAACCAAATCCCGGTAGCCGAAGAAGACATTCCGAAAACCGCGAGTATAACTCCATTCGGGCTGTTTGAATATCGATTTATGGCTTTTGGCCTTCGGAACGCGGCACAAACTTTTCAACGTTTGATCGACGAAGTGTTTCACGGCCTAGATTTTTGTTACGCGTATATCGACGACATCTTAATCGCCTCGACATCACCAGAAGAGCATTTACGTCATTTAAAGGTTCTTTTCGAGCGACTAATGAAATATGGAGTCGTAATTAACCCCTCGAAGTGCGTGTTCGGTCAAGCTGAAGTGGTTTTTCTTGTCTACCTAGTCTCCGAAGCAGGTACTCGCCCGTTACCCGAGAAGGTGCACGCGATTCGGACATTTCCGCGACCGGATACAGCAAAAAAGCTTCGTCAGTTTCTAGGCATGATAAACTTTTATCGCAGATTTTTACCTAGAGCTGCCGTAACGCAAGCCCCGTTAAACGAACTTTTAAAAAACAATGTTAAGTTCTTAAAATCTAACCTAAAAGTCGTACGTATTTTGTTTTGCAATTAAAACTATTGATTTCATAAACTATCTTAAACATAAAGATGAGAAAATAAGTTTATGTTTATCAAAAATACAACTCACCTCATATTTTTCACAATTTTTACTGGAATGTGGTCTAAATTTCGGAGAGGCTTGAACACATGAAAAACAAATAAAGACTGGTAAACACGTTGCCAGATTTCTCCGTTTTTGGATAAAATTCGTAGATAGGACTTTTGCACCACCTACTCTATGTTCAATTATACTGAAAAAAATGTTATAATTTATTTTAAAGTTAAATTTGTTTTTTTATTCATTAAACAATAAAAATATTATTTTATTAACTAAAGTGCCATTTTCAAAAAAGCAGCGGAACAAAACGATGTGATTCCAGGGACTACACCACGTCGATTATATCTGAAATAGCTACGACGGATGGTAGTGATTAAACTTGTACAAGGTTTTTCCATATATTTTGAGCACCCTCAACGCTTTTACTTTCAAAGGAGGAAAATGCTTTAAATTACCAAACTTGAAGTACTTTTCCTGCTATCCTCTGATCAAAAGTTGATATTTTGTGACAGTGTTGCGATGCTCATTTGTTTCTTCTGATACCAAAAAAAACTGGCTGTTCATAAAAAACGCTACAACCGTTGTATTTAAAGTTTTTTAATATCTCTTAAAATAATCTTAAAATAATCATATTGTTTATTTTACTAACCTGACTTAATAATATAAAAGTAAAGTTTTATTTTATAGGAAAGACAATACGGAAAAATGTGATGATGACTATTTGATTCAATCGGGCTTTATAAGTCATGAGGAGGTTGATATTAAAAGTGAAGATGAAGAGGACAAGGTCGAATCTAAGTAAGAAATTTAACATTGTAATATTCCAATATCCCAACAAAGCTGCAAAAAATAAAATAAAAAATATCTACCTAAATTCTAGAAAATTTAAGGCAAGACATTATTTCCCTAACATATTCAGGATTTTTTCCTGTGTATAAAGCTTTTATATAAATATACAAATCGCACAACAATCAAAATAAAACAGTAAAACCAAATTTTAAATTATGACACAAATAGATATCACTAAACCTTAAAGACAAAAAATAAGTGATAAAAATGACATCACCAGACAAGTTAACCTCAAATTTAAATCACAAAATATTTGTCAAACATATGGCAAAATGCGAAATTCAAACTATTGTCAAAAATGAATACGATTATTGTCAAATAAAATACACCAGACATTATTTCACTAACATTCACTCAACCAAAATCTACTTTAAAATACTCATCTATGCCGTAAAATGGGCGAACAAGCACCTACCTTTTATATACATTTATTGCCCTCAGGTTCAGTGGTAGATGGTTAAATATGGCTTTGCTATTGTAAATAATAGATTTTTTTTATTAGAGTGCTAGATGGTATTGGTAATGGCACTCTGCACGATGACCTTGTATTGTTGGCATTTACTGCTTGTATCTGCATAAAATTTTCTGTAAATTAAACATGCTGTTTCTAAAATGAATAAGCATGCCAAGGTCAACACTCTGGGCTCCACAAATAACGGTCCACATGAGGCCCGCGCAGGAGCTCTGCACATATACTAACCGCATGCTTTTGTAGAAGAAAAACTTTATTAAACAGCTGATTTGAGCAACTCCCCCAGAAACAAATACCATACCTTAAGTGGGACTCAATCAAGCCAAAATAAGCAACCCTTCTTACAGTCTGCCTTTCTAGTTGACTGCTTAAAACCCTCATTCCAAAGCATCCCGATGCAATCCTTGATTGTAATGTCCTTATGTGGCCCTCAAACCTTAACCTGTTATCCAAGTCGATACCCAAGAATCTATTTTCATTCGGGTTCTTAAGAAGATGGTCACCCAAGGTCACTTCAATATCGCATTTAAAGTTCATTATGCATGTCTTCTTAATATTTAACGTCAACAAATTGCAGTCACACCATTTTTTTACTTCATGGATATCTTTGTTCATCATGTTACTAAGCTCTACCTCGCTCTTATGGCTCCATGCTATAGTAGCATCGTCTGCAAATAGCGTAAATTTACCGTTAATTTTTAGGCTTGTAATATTAATATAAAGTAGAAATAAAACTGGTCCCAACACAGATCCTTGTGGTACACCATGGACTGTTGCTTGGCTATCTGAGAGCTGACCTCCGTACAACACTTTTTGGCTTCTTTCGGTCAAATATGATTTAAACCATTTCAAAGTATTACCTCTAAAGCCATACTTCTCCAACTTGTAAAATAAAATAGAATGATTGACACAATCAAACACTTTTTTCAAGTCACAAAAGACAGCAGCTGCATTATGCTCTTTATTAAGTTTTCCAAAAATGCAAACATTGCATCGTTCGTACCACGTCCAGACTTGAATTCAAATTGCTCTTTGCTCAAAATGTTGTTTTTAGACAAAAAATATATCATTCGGACCTTTACCAACTTCTCCACTATCTTGGATAATGTCGGCTGGGCGAAAATCCGACACCACTTTTAAAAATAGGCACAAAAATAGCTTAAGAAATTGTGGAAAACTACCTGACACAAAAGACTGATTTATAGCCTCGGACAGACACACAAGACACAATCAGGAAGCTTCGTGTAGACCATGATACCTTTTTTTTTATATTACCTATCATTTGCTTAATTTCCTCCAAACAAGTAGGGGCAAGATAAAACGAATCATTAACGATAACATGCGATAAGTATTGTTGATAATCGGTCGTACTCGAAATTTCGGAGGATATGTTAGCTGCTATTGAACAGTAAAAATCATTCAATTCATCACTTGAAAGGTTACAACCGAATCTGCAGAGCCTTTGTTTACATTTGATTTTCGACAAAACTGGTTTACTATATGCCATATTTCTCTTTGTTTATTGCTCGAACGGTTAATATTATTAACGTAATACAGGTTTTTTGCTGCTCTAATTGTTGCCTCGGTATATTTTTCTATAATTGTAATACAAATTAGCAAAATCTGGGACTGCACAATAATACTTCCTCAGCCAATGCAGACATCTCAGATAACCAGTTCTTCCTTTTCTTTGCCCTAATTGAAGTGACAGGAAAGCAATTTTCAAAAATT
>MU183067.1:211533-235559 GCA_016904865.1 Pissodes strobi | reverse complement strand
GTATTGATTTTCTTTTTAATCTATTTTGACGATCATTGGCAAAATAAGGACAAAGCTCAACTTATCTCATTTAACTATGTTGAATCGACCCGGGTACGTTATACTACAGATTTTGGTGCCGTGACCAGGATTGCGTTTATTCGACGGACAGTGTGGAGGTTTGAGAGAGAAGGTGTTGCATTTTCTACATAAAACAGAAGAGCCCACTATTAAAAGAACAATCAGTTTCTAATTTAGCCTAGCCATTAAAATAAATACATGTATAGACATGTATGTTTCCAGTAAATAAGCATTTATTTATTTTTCTGAACGAAAAATCATGTGCAAAATCAAGACCGACGCCACTGTTTGAAATTTCAATTATTGCAGTTTTAGACCCGATGTCGATGGTATGAAACGTATAAAAACTAGCTTTTCGACAAGCATTCTCATTTTTTGCGCCAAAATACTTCCAGCGTTCTAGAATGTTATGTCACCCTGGTTCCGTGCCTCAGAATGTACACATCGGATTGTAGTTTTTTTTCTTTTCAAGCCTAAAATGTCGATATATTATTTGCCCAGATATAAATGTAATATTTGATTTTAAGAGCAATTGAAGACTAATATCGGTACGAATGACCGTAGCCTATTTAATTATTGTTTAGGGGCGATATCATGAAATCTAAATTAAAGAAGCTATTCACATCTTTATAAAATATCAAAATATGGCTTATTAAATATTTTGGAAATAAAACCAAAATATTTATTCGACAGACCCCTATAAAATTCAGATCCGGATTGTTTTATATAACACGTAACTGATAATATTTTGTTTGGGATGTTTTGACATTTTAAGTGCGTTTATACAGAACCTGCATAACTACCGATATTAGTAAAGTATTATATTGCATATTTGGGCTGCGTTTACACCCAGATATATTAAATCAGCATATAATTATACTATAATTAACAATTAAGTAGCAAGACTGATTTTATACCAAATTTATGTCCGCTTGATTTGGCAGCTCTGCTGTCGATTTTTGTAATAGGCTTTTGTTGTTTGTTTTTTTAAATTGGGTGGCTACAATCCCGTGTCATTTTGAATGATCCACAGTTGGCATGACATGCACATGGTTTTTTTGTTTATTTTAAATTAATGCTTCGTGTTAAATTAAAAATAAATAATAATAATAATTCGGTGGTTTGGTTCTGCAAACTGCCGTTTTTTGACGATGAAAAGTAAGAGAGATAAATGCGCCCTTGATTGTTTCATTTGGATTAGTTAAGAGAGTACCGCGCGTAGTGCGTTTGTTTTGTTAGTTTGGGTTAATTTTAGTGTTGTGTTAGGCAGAGTGGTTCAAGCTCGTAGCGCGCTTGTTTATTTACTTTGGTTAATTAGAATTAGTCCGGGTTAGTTTTGATTAGTCTTGGTTAGATTGGGCTAGTCTGGGTTAGTTTTGGTTAGTCTGGGATAGTGTAAATTAATTTGGGGGTAGTATTGGTTAGTTTAGATTAGTTTGCAGTAGTGTTGGTTAGTTTCGGGTTAGTTTTGATTGGCCGAAATGAGCTGCGGTTAGTTTAGTTGTTTAGTTGGTTTGACAAGTTGTTGTACTACTTTTTGAAACATGCATCTGACCTGGGACATTTATCTACTTGAAAAAAAAAATTAAATTGGAAGCGTGCTCGAAGTGAAGGTTTACGCATGTGTATATGCATATATGTGTGTATGTGAATATGTACACATGTATATTAAATAAAAATAATAAGCGGTAATGGTTTGTTTGGAGCTTTTTACTGCTGGTCTACGACCTGTTACAGAATTTGCTGAGATGTCGAGCTCTGACTCGCCGAGGCCAGTCGAAGCGCCTGCTGGTTTGGATGCAGATCACGGGGCAACCGGCGCAGCATCAGAACTGTCCGTGGTAGCGGTCAACAATCAGGCTGGAATTGGACCGGGGGCTTCCACAGTGCCACCGGCTCACAATACGGAAATTCGGGACGAAATGGTAGCTACAACAAAGTCCTCAGTGGGTGACGTGATTAGGGGCGGATTGGAGAAGTACCATCCTTGAGATGGCTTGCACGGTCAGCGTAAGATTTTTTTTATCGTAAGATGTTTACCAAGAGTAGGCTAGTGAGTGCAGATGTTTGGTTTCTAAAGTCTTGAAAAAAATGTAATGTTTTTCCCAATTTTATTAAAATTGTTTCACATTATCACATACATATTTTCTCGTTATCGAAATAGTTCATTCATTTGCCAGACAAAAGTGGCTGGATTTAGAAATCAAAGATTGGTACTGTATACGAAGTGTCTTTAAAATGGAGAAGCATACAGACTATATAATAATAATAAACCTAAAATTTAGACTAACAAATATTGAATATAAAAAAAATGGTGCGAGTTGCAGAGAAAAATGTTCTTAGTAATCGATACAAAATACCCCAAAAAAATAACGTTACATCAATAAGAATCTTACAAAAAAAAACAGGAAAATGAAACCTAAGTCTGGTAGCTCTCGGGAATTCGTAAACATTGTGGAAAACCAATCTTCTCGATCTTTTGATAAAGTTGAATCGAATCGTTTAAATAAAGGTCTGAATTTTGCATTACCTCCACCAAAGAATAACAATTGATATTGTCGGTAATATAGAAAGCTGTATTCAACATCTTGCTGATTCTAGTAAAAGATTTGTTAGAGAAGCTTGCTGAAATCAGAGAAAAATAATTTAATTAATAATAATGTTACCTCTTGACCTGTAATAGGGAATAAGTATAATCAAGAGATTGAAGGAGAAAGATGTTTTCTATCTATAAGCTGATAAAGGTAATAAGGTTGTTATATTGGACAAAAGCGAATATTTTCAGAGTTGATAATTTAATTTAATCCGGGCTTTATAACAAAATCTCAAGAAATCCATTATCTAAGATGATAACACAAGTCGAACCACACTTTGCAGAAATGTAGCAACCTTGTCTCTGATCAACTTTAATACAAATTGTATAAGAGCAATCCTACTATGTCGAAACTATACTGGCTTTCCAAGATTCATAAACCTAAGAACGCAATGCGTTCCATAGTCTCGGCAAGAGGATCACTAACTTATAATATATCCCAGTGCCTAACAAACCAGTTTGAGTAGTTACCTATAAAACAACAGAACGTGCCTCATTCAATTTTATATCGTAACATTTATATTTATAGTTAAAACAGAGTTTTTGTTCTTGATCAAGATGGTGCGGAAGTAAAATTCATTGAATTTTGATTAAATCATGTTAATTTTTAGGGGTTTTCTTGACCCGCGCTTTCGCCCTAATGTCAAGTTGTCGAAGAATCAAATTATCCTTAGATTTCATAAACAAAGTTCAGGGGGCGAATTTTCAAGAAGGTGAAATTTTAATCTGGTTTGATGTTAGCTCACTGTGCCCTAGTGTACCAATTCCATAGACCTTGCAATACCTTGGTGAATAACTTGAGATGAATAGTTTCGTTAATAACTAACCCAAGAATATTTAACTTTAACCAATCTGTTTATCGTCGTTCTTAGCTAATCTTTTATGAGTAATTTTGAAAATTTGAAAATGATATCAGTCAGGAGTTTGAATATTTTCCAAGGGTATGGAACAGGTATGTGGTACAAGTATGTGAATGTACTTTAGTAATTAGGAGCGATAACTAACCCAAGAATTTGATATTTCTGGAGAAAGTACTGCCACCAACTCCATATCCCATTCACAAATTTTTCTGACAGAATGGCGAAGGAAATTTTAATAATTTTGATTGTTATTTTCATTCGTTAAAACGTCTGAGGCACTATAGCCGCCGCAATCATAATGTAAGTTATAAACAATAGCTCATTTTAAGTATGGTAGAACAGAAAAATCAAGTGTTGCCGAGCATGCTTTTGAAATTAATCCTAGAATATCAATTAGAAATTAAAATTGGTACATAATATATCTGATAGATTATTAGACGCATACGAAAGTATGGAAATCATTAATTATAAGCAATTTTTGATTAATAATATAATTATATAATTTGTTTATCGGTCTGAACCATAGCTTCAGTTTTTGATTTGATTGTTGGTATATAATTGATGCTGTGTATTTTTCTATTTGGTCATTTTGATATAGTTGTAAATTTTAGTTTATTGATCTCTAAGTTTGTTAAGCATCGGAACACTTTTGATGACATATTTATATTGCTGTCAGTAGTACACACATCGTTAGGATGTTGAAAGATTATCTCTCTTCCTTCTGTTTGGTCTTTCGAAAATCTTCCAAAGGGGCGTTCTGAGATAACCCACCTCTGTAAAATACTATTTCATTGAACCTGATACATTCATTGTTGAGACACCCTATATATGTGTATATTTTGAGACACCCTTTATACATGTAAAGGATAAATCAAGTCATAGATTGAGGTCGAGTTTTTGCGAGGTTTTTTGGAGGAGATCCGAAAGGTATTGCTCGAGAACGGAAAAAGAGAGAGTCAGAAGGCAGCGGTGTGTACGGTTTATTTTGGTGAATTGTTTTGCTTCTGTGTTGCGATATGTCATTACAAATCGGTAAAATGAAACTTATAATATTGTTATTAACATAATTTGTACCATTATATATTTTATACTCATTGATAATTTATAATTGATGGTATTAACCTGTATATATATATTTTGATATTGTTATAAACCTAATTTGCACAAATATTTCATTTATTCTCATTGATAATTCATATTCGATGGCATAACATGTGTATATATTTTGATATTGTTATTAACATAATTTGCATAAATATTTCTCCTATTTTCATTGATAATTCATATTTGATGGCATAACGTGTGTATATATTTTGATATTGTTATTAACATAATTTGCATAAATATTTCTCCTATTTTCATTGATAATTCATATTCGATGGCATAACATGTGTATATATTTTGATATTGATATTAACATAATTTGCACGAATATTTCATTTATTCTCATGGATAATTTATATTTGATGGTATAACATGTGTATATATAATTTTAATGAGATCGTTTTATGCTGTGAATAACACTGTATTGGTTGCTGTCTTTTCGTGCTGCAATTTTAGTTTTCGTATGACTGTGATTGTAATGTAAGTAAGGGACTTGATGAATCCACTAACATTTTCCTCCCCTGACTGAGCGAATATCCTAGCTATAAATCGTGAGCTTGCGAGCAAGGCACCCTGAGTCGTTCTTTTAACAAATGTTATATTTTTAATGATTTGCTTTTGTATGAAACCTATGTGGAATTAAATTAACATTAATTTGTAACCTTGATTTTGACTTGATGCCAATTGCTTATAAGCACCCGAAATGATAAAAGATCTGTAGCCTGTGCACAATTACACAGAATAAAACCATATATTCGGAATTGAAATATATTATATCGAAATGACTATTAGTAATAAGAAACAGTAAACGTATAAGCCATTTGAATCGTTCTTCCGTATCCTATAATCTTACAGCCTACAAGAGAAATACTATTCAATCACAAAAGTGTTTAAGTTCATAATATAATCAATCGCTAAGCGATGACGAAGGAAATATATATTAATCGGCCTGCAGGTCTTACTAGAGATATTGGCTCAATTTGCAACTATAGCTGAGTAGCCTCCCGTATGGGACCTCAGTACCTGCTGGCGACGTCTGGCTAACTAATACTAAACTCTTCAGTTTTGAATGCATTGTAGTATTGTCACAAGTGAGGAACGACAAATTGTGGTGCGTGAGACAGTAATTTAATTAATTGTTATACTAATAAAGGTTGTACAGCATAACTCGGTTTAGGAATTGGGATCGAGGTTTTCTCTGCCATGCTCTTTTCCCTCGTGAATTCCAGGCGGAGTATGGCACGTTTTTCTTCAATAAATTAGGCGTATTAGAAATCTGTGGTTTAATTTACATGACGCACCTTTCCCTCAAATTTCCCTAATTGTGTTTAGTCGAAGCGCAATCCGAATAATTAAAAATTGTGTAAGATATAATAATAACACAACGTAGGTATTGATTTTCTTTTTAATCTATTTTGACGATCATTGGCAAAATAAGGACAAAGCTCAACTTATCTCATTTAACTATGTTGAATCGACCCGGGTACGTTATACTACAATAGATTTATTTAGTTATTGAGGAGTGATACCTAGGACATCAAAGGCAGTTAGCAGTTCTACTGGTAGAGAGTTGCTGGCGCCCTTAACCGGACCCCATATCTCACTGAGCAGCAGGATTTGCACACCCTCCTCAACTGCCTCTTCTCATATAACTAATAACTAATGTATGTTTGATTTTGTTTTATTGTTCATATTATTTCGTATTATTTTATATCAACTATAACCTTACTCTCTGCTATTAAACAGAGAAAGAGTGTGGCAACTCGAAAGATGTTTTATATGTATCATGCTTAGCTTTAAGTCCTCTAGAAAATTCACCATCCTTTATAGCGATTTTATTAAAAAAAATCTGATGATTCCAGCTTTAAAACGGTGACCACTGAATAATCATGATTGATTCATAGAATTGATTTGAAAACCACCACCATCCCTACGGTTGATAAGTTGAAATAATATATCATTCAAGATTTGAGATTTTTTAAATCACAGAAAAGTGGCTCAACCCACCATCAAAAGCTTTGTTTTAAACCATATCTGTAAAATGCTTTTTATTTTCTAGTCATATTTATAACGTTTCAGCAAGTTCTCAAGGAAAATCGAAATTATGCCAATAATCCAGAAGAAGGGAAAAACTTAACTTAATAAAACAAACCTGACCTCATTCTCGATCTACAATTATAATGAGAGGTCCTTATATACCGGAGTTGGGAAACCAATTTCGTTTTTTGCCTTCAACTTTATGCATGTAATTACTTTTTGTCACGTTCAGCGTGTTTATCTTTTCCCACTTTTCCTTTTCCTGGACACTTTAACGCGTATGTAAACAATCTCTTCGATTAATTAAAAAAGTTACCTCGATCCGTATCGTTCCTCTTCGTGTGCGAGATCAGGTTTTAAAGGACAATGCTATTTAATCCTGCTAGGTCAGTATTTTTACACATAGGGAGTTAAATTTATTCTAAAATACGACTGTTGAATATTTCAGTTTGTTTAATTTTTCGAGAGGCAAAAATTTTAGCATTTAGAAATAATACGATTCCAGCCAATCAGTATAAAAGCTATATTGTTTGTAATTTTAATAAAGAAATTATATTCGGTCGGTATGTAAAGAATAAGAATTATATTTTCATAAATAATATAGTTACCGCTCTATAAGCTATTTTATATAGTTATTCTCACAATTAAGTCAATCATATTAAAACCATACACTTAGTATATGGGTATAAAATAGATGTACTACCAAAGAAAATTCTACTACGATAGAATTTTGTTTAGTACTACCTACAAATGTATGGACACGTTAAACAGATTGATTTAAAACAGTAACTTTTTGTAATATCAACAAATAGATTGCGTGGAGCTTTTAGGGCATGAGTGGAATGTCAACATAACTGAGCTTGCTATGTAAAGTGGCTGTCTGGTCAAATTATCATGTTATGTAGATCGAGCGAGTTTGATAGTTTCAATATTTTAGTTTAGCGTCTTTCAACTATTGAGTGCTATAAAACTACTCCACTTTAGAATCATAAAAATATAATATTTAGCTTGTATGGTTGGTAGGCTATAAATTATTGAAAAGGATTAAGCGAAATTCAGCAATCAAAAGACATTTGCCGAGGTTAGATAGATAGATATATGTGTGGAGCAGGCGTCATCGCCTTTATGTCACCGAGAAATGTAAGATCTATTGCAACCCTCCTTGTACTTAGAGTATTGTGTCCAACCGTGTCTTCTTGATCAGACTCCAAAGTCTCGACAGTGGCTCCATGGTGTAGCTTAACGCTTCTGGATTGGTTGTCCCCGCAGTTTCGAAGCGCAACCTCGAAAGTCCTTCACAGTGGCAGAGAATGTGTTTTGCCGACTCCTCCCCTTCCTGGCAGAACCTACACATAGTTTCATCAGCCATGCCTATCAGACTCATATGTCTCTTTAGTCGGCAGTGTCCTGTTAGTAGTCTCACTATGATTCTTATTGACTTTCGATTATAACTTAACAAGTCTGCTGTTAATTTTGCCGGTTTGCTGATGAACTCTTTGGCATGTCTATGTCCCGGTAGGTTAAACCACCACCTCTGGGACGCTTCTTATATCCCTTTTTGAATGGATGTCTTGGCTAGGGGCCTTCCGACTCCGCAAAATGGTTCTGGTCCTGTTAGTGGTTGGGACGAGCCTTCTCGGGCTAATTCGTCTGCCATCTCGTTGCCTCCATGGCCTTCGTGTCCTGGCACCCACGCTAAGGTCACATTTCTGTTAAGCCTTCCCATTTCGTTCAACAGATTTATACAGTCCAATTCTAACTCTGATGTTAATATATTGGAAGATACTGCTTTGATTGCTGCTTGGCTATCGGAGTAGATAACGACTGTCTTGTTGCTCACCTTCCTGCTGATCATTTCCTCTATACAGAGGATGATAGCTATAATTTCCGCCTGAAATACTATGGCGAGTGTGCCCATAGGTATCGAGATTTTGGTCTCTGTCCTTGGTTCGTAGATTCCGCCTCCTATTCCTTGGTCGGTTTTCGAGCCGTCTGTATACATGGCTATGTCTGCCCTTATGAGTGGGCCTTTTATCCATAGGTCTCTTGGTGGTATTTGTGTTGACAATGTTTTTCAAAGCTATACTGCGGAGTGGAGCGGTCCGAGGGGATGCCTATGATTTTACCCTGCTTAATCTCGCAGTATAGTTTATTGTTTTCGGTGTCGTGTCATTTTATTAGTGGTGTTTGTGCTCATGGCTCCGGTAATACAAAGGCAAGCTAGCCTCTGTACCCTATTTAGCCTTCTCATCGCCCCTACCTGTCTGTTTTTCGTCCACCAGGCGATTGCTCCATATGTAATCATGGGTCTAATCACCCTTGTGTATAACCATAGAGTAATTTTCGAGTTCAGTCCCCAGTTTTTTCCACACATTTTTCTACATATACCCAGAGCCATTGTGGCTTTTATCGCCACTTTTTGGATGTTCGTGTTCCATGTAAGTTTTTGGTCAAATATGACTCCCAGGTATTTGGCCTCTTTGGAGAAGGATATAGCTTCTCCAGCTACCCTCATTTGCTTTAGCCCTGTTAAGTCTCTCCTTTTGGTAAATGCCACCGCTGTTGTTTTATGTGGATTAACTGACATTTGTTCTTCTCTGTACCAGGAGTCTACGATGTTAAGGGCTCTTTGGTTTTTTTCCGATATGGTGCCCGTGAACTTTGCTGGCACCAAAATCGTCAAGTCATGCGTAGCCCAGGCAGTGAAAGCCTTCCGCCCGAAGTTTTTGGATTATACGATCCACTAGAAAGGCCCACAGTAGTGGGGATAATACTCCTCCTTACGAACATCCTCTATCGACTGCTGTTTTAAGTGTTGCCTCGCCATATGTGAATACGATAGTCCTACTTTTAAGGCTGGCCTCGATCTATTGACGGATGGTTCCTGGAACTTGTCTTCCTTCAAGGGCTCTTCCGATCGAATTTGGTGACGCGTGGTTGAAGGCGCCTTCTATATCGAGAAAAGTGGCTAGTGCTATTTCTTTATCCTCTATGAATTTCGATAGCAGCCTACTCAAATCGTCTAGTCCCTAGATTTTCCTGCTTGGTATGCATATTGACAGTTGCTTAGCGGGTTGGCCTTTAGAGCACTATCTCTTACGTACCTATCGATTAATCTCTCAAGGGTTTTCAGCATAAACGTCGATAATCTGATGGGTCTGAATGACTTCGGTGTCTGGTCCGGTATTCTGCCTACCTTCGGCTGGTATATAACATTTACCTGTTGCCATTGTGTAGGTATGAATCCCCAAGCTATACATCCTCTGAAGATCTTACAGAGAGATGGGACCAAACTATCCTGTCTTCTCTGTAGAAGTATTGGTTATATCTCATCTAACCCCGGCGATTTGTACGGTTTAAATTGACTTACTGCCCATCTGACCTTAGACGGCATTATTATGTCCGCAGCTAGCCTCCAATCTTGCTTCGTTGGCCTTCTTTTAGGAGGTTCTTCGAGCAGTGTGGTTTCCGTCACCTGAATTGACGCTGGAAAGTGGGCTTTAATGAGAAGCTTCAGACTTTCCTCGCATGTTTTTGTGTAATCGTTGTCTTCTCCTTTCAGGGGTTCGACTCGGTCTGTAGGATGTCCTTTTGCTAGCACCTTGTGTATCTTTGCACGGTTGGGGGTCTCGTTCACCCTTTCGTAAAATATCCTCCATGAAACTCTTTTTGCCTTGCCGATTTCTTTGTTGTATTCCGTAAGGACTACCCTATGTAGGTCCCATTCATTTGTCTTCTTGGCCTTTGTGAACAGCCTTCTTACGGTCTCCCAAAGCTTATTAAGCCTATCGTTCCACCAGACTGTGTTACCCCCTTATTTCCAAGTCTTTTCTGGGCAGTTTTCATGGTATGCTGTAGCAACTGCTTCCGCCACATTTTCGACTGCCGTCTCCAACCCTATCGTGTCTTTTGTATTTACTGTGATTCCTTGGAGACCTTCGCTGATGGATTGTAAGTATCCTTTCGAATTTGTGTCTCTTGGATTTCTGAACAATACTTCTTTGAGCACGGGAGTCTTTATGTCAAACCTTATGTGCCTATGATCTGATCACGATGACTCTTGTGACACGTGCCAGTTGACAATTTTTTCACATATCCTATTTGTACAGATGGTCACGTCCAGGTCAGTGTTTAGTCACGCCGAGGTTTCTTGATATTAATATCTAAATTATCGTTTATTAGATACGTGGTTCACTCAATCTCAGATTTTCCTACGTAATACCCACACACAAGCGCTCAATAATATCACAAATTCCTTTGGCACTCTTTTCTCCACAATAACAGAGGGGTAATAATCCCGCAGCCTCCCACTAACACAAAATGGTAAAATGACACTTGCCATTTTTACTTTCGATTTCTCATATTGTAGCCTTAATAAGTTTAGTATCAATTATTAAATACAAAAATATATATGAGGGTTCCTTTCGCTTAGGTTTATTATTTTATTTTATTTGTTCAGTTTTGTGTCATTTCGGCAGGCTAACGAAACCGTACCTGGTTAAACTTGAAAGCAAACATTTAGGGTAATATTTTGTTCAATCCTGTATGCCATTATTTAGAAGCTCTTGGGCTTTTATTTTTCGCATTTTTGGAAATCTTATGGCGATATAGAAACTGTTTTGATACCTTAGTTACGTATTATCTACCGTTTCATTTGTTTTTAGGAATGTATTAATAGAGAACCAGTTACAAAGTAATACAGTTTTGAAATAGTCTCATCTTGAAAATGCAATTTTTAAAATCGGGCCTAACGTGCAGTCAAAATAATGACTTCATAATGTTCCTAAATCAATTTTTGTTTTATGTTTAAAAGAGTAGAGTAGTTATGTAGGTTTTTGCGTCGAAAAATAACCGGAAAGCATGAAAATCAAGTAAAAGTTAATTTAGAAGCATTACTGGGGGCATTACTTATTTTGTTGACAGTGCAGCATGTGATTAAACGATTTTATTGTTTATTGGTGTTATTGTTTAGGGTTTATATCGGGGTTTATTATATTTTTACTCCATACAAAATTGTTTCATTAGGCATCAAGGATTTAGTGTAGGTACACCAAAAGAAAAATAATATTTCTGTTTTAAATAGGTTCTGTATTGTTGTGGAGGATTCATGTTCATCTTACAAAATTTTGCTTTTAACTTCACTTCATTTGTACGCTTTTTTAAAAATAGGGCCGCTTCGGCTCTGGCCCGAAGATGAAAACAGCTTCGCTGGGGTCACTAAACTGGCAGTTGTGGTGTTTACACCCTGGGGCCAGCGCTGAAGCGGCCTTATTTTCCAATATGGCGTACAAATGTGGTGAAGTAAAAGGCAAAATTTTTTAAGATAAACATAAATTCTTCACAACAATATAGAACATATCTACAACAAAGGTATGGGCCTAATATTTGATCTATTTTTAGAGATTTAGAAAATAAACATACAAAGTTATTGCATTTTGAAAATATTTTAACATTTTTACACAAATGCAAAAACAATAACTTAATTCCTAAAAGTTTAAGACTCATCACACAACAACCAAAACCACCTCGCAAAAAAAAACCATAAAAATCTTAGAAAAAGCAGGTAATAAATGCTCTGTTACGAGAAGGATCACAGTTAGATATAGATTTGGTGAATATAAAATTGAAAAATAAATTAATAATTTAAAATTTAACTTACAAAACCAAATTTTACCTTTTGATATCAATTACATCTGTTTCCAACAGTTATTTAATAAATTCAAGAAAAATTAAACAATGAAATATCTAATGCCTAAAATAACGATTTTATTGACAAAACTGTAATCAATTTGCCTTATAGGGTATTATCTGTTGTCGATAACCTTGTTGTTTCTAAAGTTTTAAACTACTCAGTTACATCTAAAATCGTTCCTAAGTTTGATATCATTTCAGCAATTGAAGAAACAACACGAAACTTACCACAACAACGTCAGGACGAATTTAGAATTAGAACTAAAATTCTTTCTTCTAGAAGAGTCATTTAAAATTAAACAAAACTTAACATACACAGCACAAAGATAATTGCAATCAACGAAAAGAGATAATACTATTAACTACCCAGCCGATAAAGGCAGTGCAACCGTAATAATGGACTGTATTACTTACGATAAAAAGGTAAATATCTCTTTTAAGTGACAGTAATAATGACTCAATATTAAATAAAGTCTGTCCATACATTCCGGCTGTGGAATCCGGAACGTAATTCGGAAAAACCACTTAGCACTTCCCAGTTCTGGTGAGGTGGTCTTTCACCGGACGATGCGAGTAGGCCTATGCATCTACCAACTAGTGAGGGCCGCTTCCACTGGAAGCATCGGCCTCAGACTAATTCCGTTGGTGGTCCCTAGTCTGACATGGGTAAGAATAGGGTATGTCTGGTCACTCCCCAGTGATCAGCTCCAGACTTTGTACTTTGGTGTTCTCCAGCCTGGAGGAGGAGGATGGGATTTGATGGGCCACATCCCGTGGCAAAATTGGAATGACGGGGGCGTCACTCCCCGTAATCAAACTGCTCTCACCAGTTTGACGTTCCTACCTGCTAATACAATGCCTCCCCTATTGTCACAAACTGTCATTGATTAACTCCAGGCTTTGTAATTCGGTGCTCTCCAGCTTGGGGTAGGACGATGGGATTTGATGGGTCACATTCCATATACCAAACATTTTCTAAACGATTCTCTAAATCACGGAATAACCTACAATCCAATTCAGTATAGAAAAATAAATTAATGAACAACTTTCATTCCTTGACATTCTTATAAACAAGGACTTGAATAGTTTCGAAACAAAAATATACAGAAAACCTACTTATACAAACATATATTTAAATTTTAAATCAAATCATCGAATAATGGATAAAAAGGGGGGGGGGGCGTAAAAAGTCTATATGATGAGAATAATTTGTAATAATCAAAATTTCAACATAGAAAAAGAATTTTTAAGCAATGTTTTGTTTAATATTAATTATCCTATTGATTTCATTAAAAAATGCTTTATAGAATTTGAACAACCAAATATTAGACGTCCATACCTATTATGGTATACGCCATGACTAAGAGTCCTTTCATTGTCACTTTCGATGAAGTTTTTGGATAACCGACATAATTTTAAGAAATTAGAGATGATAACTATCGATAAATGTTACTTAACCTTTAAAACTGCTTAGCAGATTTTAAAGGTGAACATTGTAAAAAAATATAGGCTATTGTACACAGAAAAAACACTAAGGTATTTTTAACAATAGTCTTATAATTGTGAGCAAACCCATTCGTACACATGAAGTGAAGTTAGCTTATGAGTTATTGTAATCAACTTAGTTTAAATATAAACATGTTGTTCGAGTTTCCATCATATTTTTATTGGATTTAAAAGAAGTTATATTCACCAAATAAACACATGTATTTGTGTTAAAATGAAACCTCTAATTAAATGTAGTGTAAACTAATATCTGATGCTAATACTATATATTTTACAGAGACATTTGAATATCATTGTTACAAGTAGCGATGCTTTTTTGCATCAAAGTGCTACATAGATTAGAACTATTACATATATCGTTTATCACATCCTTTTTTACCAACGAATCAATTATTGTATTTTTTTTATACCCAATATAGGGGTTTTTAAACGAAACGTTGCATATTGTTTTCAATGACATGCTATTGTTGGCTCAACGTTAGTACTGTTCATCCGAATATTGATATAATTTAGATGCTTTTTGGGTGGGAGAAGCACGCTTCGTTCTCATCGGCAATCGGCATTCGTTTGGAAGCGTTTTAGCGGTTTTGTCCTCGAGTGTTTAGTGTGATGTGATGGATGGACTAGTAGATTGACGGGGTATGTCAAGTTTCGGTTTTAAAGGTAATTTGAATTTAGCATTGCGAACCCATGTAATCTGTAGCTTATTTTCATGTTTAGCAATGTTTTCTTAACTACCTGATGGGTAATATATTTTGTTCAAAGATACATTAAGTGGGTTGCCTTTATTTAAAAAGTACTTTTGTGCTGCCCCGGTTTTTAGCGCAACCTATATTGTGAGGAATATTTTTAAAATGTGCACCCTTATTTATCCTAGAACTTATATTATATTTAATTATTTTCCATATTTTTAACAACAACATAGATATTGGACTTTGTCGCACTAAAAAACCCCCCTGTATATTAACAATCACGTAAGGGGCTGTCTTTGAAAAACTTCCAGTATTTTTAGGCAAGGAATATTATTTAAGTGTAGTACTTGTAAATCTATTTACCTTTTTTAATATAGTGTTTATATTAGACTGTTATACCTACCTCATACCTCATAGATAGTATAAGTAGTTGCTGTAGCTATTGTCTAAGTACATAAATTATAATATTTATTTTGGTTAACTCTTACTTTTTTATCTACTAAGATTTTTGTATTGTTGTTTGTGTTCTTGTGTTTTTTATTATCAGATTTTCTTTTTTAGATGTCTGCGGGCTTAGTGAACTTACATGCCGTTTATATTTAAAAGTAGGTTATTACCCATCAACATTCCAATTTTTTTTTTTAACTTTTTTATTCTGAAATTTTTATTTGTGTTTATTGTTTATTTCGTCTTATTTACATAATTAAACTTGTTTTGAAAATATGTAGTTGTGTTTACTTTCATTCTATACCGATATCTAGTATATCCATTATTTAAAATGAACATGCTATTGGGTAATATCTTTTTTTTATATAGAAAATATTCCCATATCAAGTAAAATACGATATTTCATTCAATGAAATAATATAAAAAATAATCAATCAAGCTTAATTGTTGTATAAAATATACCATTTTATGTAAACAATAATAATAATGATTTAAAACAAACTAAAAAAAAATTAAACTAAAATCAAATTTAAGAATAATTACAGTTTAATTGCAATAAAAGCTGTGGTTTAATCTACAGTATACTCTCATTGACATAAATACACTATTATTACCTGTAATACCAAGAACTTTTTGGTTAAAAACATATTCAAATTCCCACAAGCAGGGTTAAGTTTAGTCAATATCATTGTATTATTTGCATCCAAAGAATACTCTCATTGAAATCCAATTAACAATATGGTTAAATGTTTTATTGGAAACCAATGAGTTCCTATAGTTGAGACAGTCATAGTGTATATTCCGTAAGCAATAACATGATGTTTTTTCAATCAAACACTGTTATACTCGAGGAATGGGGAAAGTAGTATATATTTGCCCTAATAATATTATCTTTATAGATACGATAGTGTTTTCTGTCTGTACAGAAATTTTCAATCCAGAGTGAAAAAATACGCGTATTTGTCCTACAATACAATTTCCTGAAAACAATTTTCGTGACCGGCGTTGATTTAGTATCACAACTGTTTTGAGAGATTTTTTTTTTGAGAAACAATTAAAAGTTAAAACGTATTATCTAAGTTCAACTTTGAACTTTTTTCAAAAACTTCATTAAATTTCCTATTGGGATTTGGGTAATAGACTCCGAATCCGAGCAAAATCCCACATGTGAATGTAATAGAAAAAATGCATACATGGCAACAATGTTTATAAATATGTGCCTTGAATATATGCGGTGCTGAATTGCAAATATAAAACTCTCTGTATGGGGTTTTGATATATTTGTAGAAAAGGCTGCGATAGTAGACCAACTCAATAAATATCAAATAAAGCGAATCCAGGCCTTACCTAAGCATCTAGAAAGACATCAATTTAGTATCCGCCGCCATCGTTAATCTGAAGTTGTAACCGAACGCCTGTAATCCTTCACTACTCGTGTTTTAATGATATTGATAGTCGAGTTTCCTCCTTTCCTTGATTTTAATCATATATCATAAAATAATGTAATATTCAATATAAAAACTGGAAATTTATATCTAAAGAACATCAAAATATATAAATCGCAGTGAAAATAAAATTGCTAGCAATAAATAAAGTAATTTTTAAGTAAATTTTTTTGCCCAAACTTAAAATAAACTGAAATATTTTTAAAGTAATCAAAATAGAAATGGGTTCGTTTTGACATTTCTTGCAAAACTTCAATAACTTCATGAATCTATATAACTAATTTTTTGCCCTTTATAACCAAAATGAACAACGATAGCTTACAATTTTGACCATTTAATTTGTTTTGGGTATAGACACAAGACATTTTCTTTCTCATGAGAAAGGAAATGCCTTGTGTGTGTGCATCCAAAACAAATTAGTCACTTTACTCTCTCGATAAATGTTTCAATGTCAGCACGATGCTAATAAATGTGTGATATTCAATACACTAACTAATTTGGCAGTGACTAATCGTAGTTCATAGTAGTCCTTAGGGTTCCCACTTTGAATTCCGATTAGTCACTGCTTAAGTATTCAATGTTTTAAATATCATAAGTCTGTTAATATCATATTGACACTAACAAACGCAAGACACTGATTAATTTACCGATTATTTAAAGTGACTAATCGAAGTTCGAAGTAGTGGCCCTAAAGGCTTGAATTAGTTACTGTAAATTAAGCACCATTTTTAATATTTAAATATATATCTATTAATGTTATGCTGATATCGACACATGCAAGAGACTAATTAATTTAACGATCGATTAAAGTGACTAATACAAGTTAAATATAGTATTTCTTAATAAATATCAAGTTTTTTGCCTCGAAGTGACCTATGTTAAAGCAACTGTTAATCAATGGTTATAGTATGTGGGCACAGCAATGCCACTTTGTCAGAAACACAGTGAAAGTCAAGATTTGATAACTTTATAATTATTATAAGGACCACGACTTTTAAATTCGATTAGTCACTGCTAATTAATCAGTTTTTGAAGATATCCATTAATTTCATATTAACATTGGAATATTCGAGACAGGTATTAATTTAGCGATCATTAAACTAATCGTAGTTTAAAGTAGTGGTGTTAACTCTCAAAACCAGCAATAATAAAGCAATAAAAATGAAATCTGATGTTATGCAATTTGAGAACAGCCGAAAGCAAGCTCATAAACCCCTAAACATTTGAAATAAGAAATAATAACTTATAAAACGCTAAAGAAAAATATCAATTTTGTCTTTTTCAACTAATTTTTGATGGTTCAGGACACGTACTAAAAATTTGCATATTAATTTTTTAGATTTTATTTAAGTCTACTCCCATTTATTTCAATATCTATTTATTTATTTAAATCTGGAACCAAATTATTAGAACTTTATTTGTATATTTATATAATTTATTTAATTATTAATTTACCTCAATGGGCAAGACACAATATACACGATTTACTACTTATACCAATTGCCGCCATCGGAATTCAAATGATGACACAATTATCTCCCAGAACAATCTCGAGAAGCAGACAGTAGTCACCTTGGCAGCTACCATGGTTATTTGAAATGCACACCTGAATGATGAGCTTCGATTAGACTGAATATAATTTAATTGAGTCTCGATCTCACGGTCAGTTTGGAAAAAAATATTTTCAACGACTTAATCTGACCCATGAAACGCTTTTCGACTTCAGTTTTTATGACACCGTGATACCGTATAATAATTTTTACATTCATCAAGACATTTTAATGCCGCATGAATAATGTAAAGAGATTCGTGCGAGTTGCCTGGATTGAATTGTATCTGTCACGTAAAAAAATTGCAATTTTAAATAATTAGTTGATGACGGACGTGCTGACAGTAAATTTAACCCACCTTGATGAAAATTATAAAATTTAGAAATAATTTAATCTGTTTAATAGAAATGGGTGTGATTTTATCGGACACCAATTTATTTCGTTACTAGTTTAGACAATGGTTTAGGGTTGCCATAATTGTCGGAACTCGAAACGCAGATCGGGACGGATTCAGCTCCTAGTTACGGGGTGAGAGGCGGAGGCCAAATCGCCGTAGGCGAAATGAAGGTGCCATGTCTAATTTTTACTCAAAAGTCGTTAAAGAAACACGCCTTCCACGAGCAGACGAAGCGGATTTTACCAAGCATTATTAAAGCTTTACGTTAACATAATGCTTGCAATGGTTTTAACCGGGAGATTTATGAGTTATATCGGGACACCGGGACCATGCCTTCCAAACTGGTGACATGTCACGGTGTACCGGGAGGTATGGCAACCCCTATATTAGTTGAAAAATAATTAGATTTGTTCTCAGAATGATAAGCTTGTCATAACACAAAACTATTTCAAAATAATTATGTGCATATTTATATAATCATCCTAATTGTTTTTGGAACTGTACCTATATCCTAACTTTTTCATATGTTATAGCCGAAGACCCCAGAAATGATTTTGGTTAAAGGATTAGTTTCGCATCTACCAGGTATTCAAATAATGTGTCATATATGGTTACCATGATATCATATAATTTCCAACAGATTATTTGTTTATTATGAGCTTAATCCATAACAAAATGATATGCAAATCGCATGACTAATGGTACAAGAGTTCCAGAATGTAGGTTTGTGCTTTTTGAATACATCATACAGAGTGATCATTATTAGTTGAGTAATATATAACTCTATTCCGTATTTGTGTTTTTAAGACATTTTGGATAAATTGTATATCAGTTAGCATACTGAAAACAAAGATTATTTAAGGTATCGATATATACATGAAACAATGAGGCAGTTTCATCAAAATTTTTTATTGCTTATTTTGATAGCCCATGAGAAATAAATGGACAGGTGTTTTTTTTCCTTTTTTCATAAGTAGAAAAATGAGGCAGATACAACGCAACGCCTTGAAATGTGTTATGACGTCACAATACACATGAATTGTTACGTCGCACCATGCTTAGTATACCTATATATACAAAACCAAAAACTGGCATAGCTCTCGTAATAATCATCTTTAGAGTAAATAAAAAAATACGTATCGATTTTTTTTTTCACTCTTCTATAGTTTGCAATGAAAAATAATCAGTTTAGTTTTTCAGGAAACTTCCTCATTAATAGGAAATATTTTTTTTAAAACATGTTAATATAATGGAATTCTTCAAAAAAAATCTGTACCTATAAATGGATGTATTAAAACAACTAAGCACTTGTAGAAAATACATGAATACTAAAAAAATGATAATAAATATAGTGCATCCAATTTTAATATTATTATTACAGCTAAACTTGGAGTTAAAGTTATTATTAATATAAATGAATCATTTAACATATTCCTATCAGATAGCTATTTAGAGATGTGATTACTACTAATAATTTAGATCAAGTACACTATGTTACAAGGACATATTAATATAATGAAAAAATAAATAATAAAGAAAATAATATATATCAAATTGAATTTATACAAAAAGATTTAAGGCGAACATATTTTGAAATAGGTTAAACATTGAAAGAATCCAACGTTTAACCTTTATCAAAATATGTTCACCTTAAATGTTTTTCTTTAAATTCAATTTGATGTATATTATTTTCTTTATTATATATTTTCTTATTATATTAATATGCCCTTGTAATTTTAGTCATGTGGTGATGGTGGCTGTGACCTATTAATAGTCGAAACAGTCATCAACATCGTCTCTACTTGGCAAATTTTTCCAAAAAAATTGTTTTCTTGATGACATACATATACATAACATATAATAATAAGATGCTTTATTGTCAAAAAATTTTACAATTTAATGTATTATATAAAATATTAAATATCAAATATATTTAACATCAAATCCTAAACACTAAACACCAAACATTAAACATAAACCAGTGTGTAAGAGGCTCCAAATTAAGTATTAATAAAAAAGTCGTTTACTGCGTATAAGGCTCTCTCCAGTAAGTATGATCTCAAAGCTGTGCGAAAAGCGGGAAAAGATGTTATTGACTTCATTTCAAATGGCAGATAATTGTGCATTTTTTGCATTGTACAGTATAGAACTTTTAACTAACTCTGACCTTGGGGTTGGCAGATAAAGATCATGCTCCGTATTCCTAAGTGGATAGTTGTGAGATGGCCTATCTAGAATAGCAGATACGTGCTTGCGGATTAAGCAAACGGATTCAAATATGAATAAGGAAGAGTTAATATTTTAAATTCTTTAAAGAAATCCAGGCAATGAGTTCTACTGTTTAGTCTCAGTGAGTATCGAACAGCTCTCTTTTGTAGTTTGAAAATAGGCTCAAAGTGAGTCGCACAACATGTCCCCAGAATGGAAGGGCGTCTCGGAGGTGCGACTCAAAAAGGGCATAATAGGCGTTCTAGCAGTTGACACGTTAAGCTCCCAGGAAACCGTTCTTAGCGCAACAGGCAGAACTCAATTTTTGAAGTGAAAACTTCTTTAGGCGCGTTTTTTTTTTGTGGGGGTTGAATGAGACCGAGTCGTCACGCGTCACGCGTCCGCTTGGATATGTAGCGTAACGTTCCTTCTACTGGCATGTTCCCGTATAGGTAGAGGGCTGAAACTTTCAGGGGACGTAGCCGGGGTAAAAAGAAGATCCTGGACGTACCCGCCCCCCCACACCCCGTTTGGCCAGGGGATGGGAGAGAAGGTAAAAACTTAAATAATTAATTTCGGGAGAACGGGAAGAGGTACAGGGTCGAAATTTTTATGGTAGGTGCGCCCCATGGGGCGCCACCTTAGACCATACGGGGGGGGCCGGGGGTCAAATTTAAGGTGGGATTTTGAGGAAAAAAACCGTTTTTTGTCCGTATCTCTGCAACGAAGGCTCTGATCGAAATTCTGACAAACGATGACCCCGCTTGTTGAAGTTTTCACTTCTGTCGTGCGATCTTAAGCACACACCAATTTTTTTTTGATAAGGCATCGATGTGCAATTCCTGCTTTAAATGGTTGTCCACAACAAGCCCCAAGAATTTGACATATATTTGACGCATATCTTTAGAAGTAGTAAGTAGTGGATGTGAGTCAGAAATTGTATTGTTTAATTGTAGTTTAAAACGCTTAGATCAGCTCGATTGTACCAAATTATTGTATATACGAATTACATAGACCCTGCAAAGTTTCAAATCGATACAATTATTAGAAATAGGTTAAAATCGACTTCCTAGATTTTTCGCATACATAGTTAGTTACAAGTCAATTTAATAAAAGCGTGTTAAAAATGCACTTTAACTTATTTAAAAAACATTAAACGATGTAATAAGTACTCACTACTTTTGTGTTGTTTTGCTAAAATTTCAAGCGGTTTTCTTCCTCGACTAGCCATATTTTCTGTGTGCACTACTAAAACTTACTAGGCAAATAATACATACTGAACGATTGTCCAAACTTGCATAAAACAACGCACTAAAGCCTTCTTTTCCGGTAATATTTTAAAAGAAGTCGAGTTAGCTATATCTCTGCTATCGTTTATTGAACGAGGGTAACTAAAGTTACTTGATTCGTCATTTGGATTTTATAGTACCTAGCATAAAGAAATCGACTCACTTGTTTCTTAAATTGTAAAAGTGTCAAATCTCAGGAAGTAAGTCGAATAGATTTATTTATACAAAGGTAAATTATAGGCAAGAATAGGAAAATACAAAACTTTGCAAGTAAGAAGATTTACTAAAATATTTTTCGCCGCGAAGTAGAGATGCTAGAATTTAGTTGTAAATAACTTGCTAATGTAACACCACTTAATTACCGGGATTGGTGGAGATATAAAGGTGTCAAAGAGAAGCGCAAATATGCATACAGAGTAAGAATCAAGTAAGTCGAGTTGCTTGTTCCCTTTGAATAAATGAATTTTTGGAGAAAATTTAATTCATCTGTCAAAATTGACATTTTAATAATAAAATACCTGCTAGTCATTGTTGAATTTAGCCAATCATATTAAAATTACACGATAATACTGGACTAGTGCAAATTATCGATAACCCGCACATGTGCAGTATTATCATGCATAAAAAAATTAACTTGGAAATATATTAAAGCTCAATTTTTAAAAAGCACACAAAATCCATACACCCCTTAAAAAATACGACTGAAATTTTATTTTCCAAAACTAGTACACAAACAATTATTTTTATTTTTAATTTAAACAACAAATAGATATTAAATTAAAAATCATATCATTTTAATAAAACTATTTATTAAAGTTGCGACAATGAAAGACACAATAATTATTAAAATTATTTACAGCACACGATGAACTTTGATCGGAAACAACGCTACTTGAGGCCGATGTTGAAGCTGAAGAAACATTCAACTCGTTCAAATTCCTATTTCTCTCATTCTATCAACTCTTCGTGAAAGTCTTTCTCCAGTTGTAAGTAAAGTTTTATTGAATTTACATTGCCATGACCCGTAATTTTTGTTAACTGATTTTCATTTACTCCGGTTTTTGCAAACTGCGTTACGGTAGTGGCCCGATGAGAATGATTAGTAAATTTAAATTTTGTGATGTCCAGGCCAATTTTTTCGCTGAAATGTTTGTCCACATTGAGAGTTCGTTCCTACCAACCGGACAGTGTTTGTACCATACGCCATTTTTTTGCCAATCCAGATTACTAGTGAGAAAAAGGCGGTTTGTCTTTATATTGCCTCCCCTTTTTGAAATCAATTTTCTGTACAATTTGTAAGAAAAATAGTATTTTTTTATTCAAAAGTTTTGGGAAAACTTTAGAAAGATTTGGTTTAACTGACAGGACAGATGTCTTCATTAGCAGTGTTCCTTATAAGCCATTTGCTGTCCGTTAAACTGCGATTCCCACCTTAACATGTTTTCGAAAATATATTCAATCCTATTTGTTAGTGATCCATCATGATATTTTTCCTCTTCAAAAAATTCGATCAAACAGTTACATGCTTCACGTCTTCGAAAAGCCAGTTCGCACGATAAAACATGGAAATATTTCTTCTGAAATCCAGTTGGTGTATTATCATCATAAAGTGTCAATAGCTCAACCTGCAATTTCCATCGAACAGCGTCCCTGGCATCTCTTGCAGACTTGAACCTTGTATCTGCAAATTGATCTATAACAACTCCAAAAGAACGGCTAAATTTTTCTTGAACTAATTTGGCAACCATATTCCACATAGCCTTTATAGCACTTTCTTTGTAGTATGACCCATATTTTTTGCGCATATTGTAACGAAGTTCCTATATTTTTAGGGGAATGGTATGCAATCCGGATTAACTTTCTTATTTTACGGGCTATTCACGTCATTCTTTTTCGTAAAATATAATTTCAATATTCTAAACTCATTTCTATAAAATATTCCGTCGCGAAAAGCCGGGAAATCGCTTTTCACATTTTCCGTACTTCTCGCGCGGTGGTCCTCACCTATCGGCCGGCCGCATGACGCGATACCCACTATGCGTCGAGCTAACACAACCGGGCCGCATCGTGCTAAACATGCACTAACCCAAACTAACCCAGACCAGAACTATGATGACTGCCTAGATCACCGTTCTCTCTCTCTCTCT
>MU183067.1:190593-206533 GCA_016904865.1 Pissodes strobi | reverse complement strand
GGACGTGGGATATGAGAGTCTTATTAGCTGTAAACCCATACAATGAAGAATGTTCAAGTCTATTTTTCGAAGCTAAAAACTGGTGGTATTTCCCTTTTATTCTTTTTCATGGTCCCCACATACGTTAGTTTTTTTTCTAATAACTTATCAACGGCTTCAATAGAGCTGAACCAATTGTCAGCAGTGATATTTCGGTAGGAATCATATATAGGTTTAGACAATTTTAGAATCGACTGGGTTGGAACCGAGAGCCGCTTTTCATCTTCGGTCAAACCTTGACTGTCGCTACCTTTGCCTGAATAAATATAAGCATTATAAAAATATGATGTACGGGCGTCACACAATGCCATAATTTTGAGGCCATATTTATTAGGCTTATTTGGCATATATGTTCTAAATTTACATCTTCCACGAAAGCCAATAAGCATTTCATCAATACACGCCAAATCATTCAAACAATAATTTTGTTGTGCATTTTCAACGATTCTGTTAAAAACCCATGATGTTGCTGCTGCTTTATCTGCTTTTTCTCTTTCTCCTCGAGTATCAGCGCAGTCCAATCTTAGACAAGAGAGCAAAACTAAGACCCTTTTTAGTGAAATTACACATCGGAAAATGTCTCTTCCGGTTCCATCTCTCGCGTAAAGGCCAACCAAATCTTCGTCATTCGACTTGAATATTGACGAATAAAACAGAAGTCCAAAAAGAGCCCTTATTTCTATAATATCTACGTCTACTAACTCACTTTTTGATTGATCCGTGTATGTTGCCCTAGCGAAAGCCAGCTTTTCGTTAGTTCTTCTTACTATTTCAATTAGTAGATCGTCAGTAAAAACACACTGCCAAATAGCCAAAGGAGTTGGGTTCTCCAAAGCCTTGGAGGGACCTTTGAGACCAGGCAACTGCCTTACTAAATTGAAAAACGGAGTTTTTGTATTAGTCCTCTGCACAGGTTCTTTCGCCCATTTGTATCGATTTTTACCATAAAATGATTTTCTTTGGATATGTTCTTCTTCTTCACTACTTCCTGACGAAGACAGGCTATTTGGTTTGATATCTTCGTCACTTGTCCCCTCACTTTGCTCGGATTCAGAGTTATCGTCATGTAATTCGTCTTGAACTTCCGTTTCAATATTTTCTTCATCGCCCGGATCCATATCCAACTCATCAAACCATTTCATGCATGTTGCCTCATAGTTGGGGTCATCATAGGAAACTTTATTTGAAGAACTAGCCATTGTTTCTAAAAATAACATTTATAATTAATGTTACAGTAAAGGTGACGAGGGGTCCCTACGTACCCCAACTAATATTTCAGGCGAAATAAAAATTGGAAGAGAACTTACCTGACGTTCACACGGCAGCAGGTCACAGACAACAAACAGGCCAACGCATACCTACAAGCTCAGCGGCACAAATACACTCCGCGTCAAAATATCGGCATTATTCGGAACGCATGATTATTGTGCTCCACTACTAATAACAAATTATCAACCGAAATCTCGTCAAATAAGTCCGTTTTTTCGTGCATTTTTTGCAGGTATTTTAAAGTGTTTTCTTCAAATTAAACTGCGATTGCAAGTCCCCGGACTTTTCCGGAAAACTGGAAATTGTACCGTGTTCCGTCAATAAAAACTTCGGTACAAATTGATAACAAAATGCGTAAAAAATCGCAAGTGTAACTAGGCCCGGATTGTGTTTAGTTTAGGTGTGCCGCGCTTAAAATAACAACTAACCAGGCTCGCTATTGTTGTTCGTAGCAATTAATAGTGATCCGTAGATCTAGTGTATCTCAGTATTTCCGGGACGGAACCCGGAACAACCCTTCAAAAGATGTCTGATGATGAGGCCTCAGTTATGTCAATCGACTCAGACTCAGGCAGTTCCCTGAATGAGTCTCGAATTCAATTGTTCATGTCCAAGCTAAGGACACACCCGAAATGCGGCCGTTGTGTCGAAATCATACCCCTGCTATTGAACGCGAATGCGGGCTCTATGCTCGATGTGAAAACGGCAATAGACACTGTCAAAGCGCATCTCACCAGAGATCACAAAGCCGTATTCAAAAGACCGGCAACGGTCCAACCCAGGATTGACTGCGGTTTCAAAAAGCCGGCAATTAAGGATAATGCTAAACCTACAGGTTCTGAAACGTCGCCCAATACAAAGAAGCAAAAGTTGGGGAACGTAAAGCATATCGAGTCATCGAAAGAAACCGGGCAAAAAAGTGACGAGCAAAAAGCCATCACTGAAAAACCACTTGACAACAACGATCCGGCCGAGAATGCGCAGTTCCAATCTGCGCATCTCCAAATCGAAGACTCCGACAAAACGCCCTTTAAAACACCCTACAAAACGATCCCTTTTAAAAAAAGGATCCGTATGGTGCAGTTAGATGTAGGGGGTGAACCCCTACCCACTACAAACCGGTACGAGGCCCTAACAGACTCAGAAGCAGAGGAAAACGACGATAGAAGTAGCGTTGCCTCGTCACAACTTTCAACGGCGCGTAAAGTGCAGAGGAAAATCAAAAATACCTCAACTAAGACCCCAAAAACCACCCCAAAAGTCCCGCAGCAAAAGAAGCCAGTCCTACCTCCACCAATTGTAATAAAAGGAGGTGCTCAGGACCATAAAGTCATTAAGCAAACCTTGCATGATATGCATGTTGTTGACTACAACCTCAAGTACACGAGGAACTCGGTGATTATTTATTGTACCCAAAGCAAAGATTGGGCAAACTTAAAGAGGCTTTTCGAAAGAGAACACATCGAGTTCCATTCGTACGCGGAGGCAAGCCAAAAAACACACGCGTTTGTCTTGAGAGGGCTAGACGGTGGATTTAACACGGAGGAAATCCGTAGCTTGTTAGCTAAAGAACACAGCCTCGTAGTAAAAGCAACCTACGAGATGAAAAAGACACGAGTCCCGCTATACTTGGTAGTGTTAGATGCAACAATAACGCTACGAAAATTAAATCAAGATTGCAGACTCCTGTCCCATGTAAGAATCTCATGGGAAAACCGCAGGGCAACCAAAACTATCATGCAATGCAAGAGATGCCAGGGGCACGGGCACTCTATGACCCACTGCCAGAGGAATTGGGCCTGCTCCAAATGTGCAGGTCCGCATCAGATCATAGAGTGCTCCAGCAATACTACTAAATGTGCAAATTGCTTTGGCGAACACAGGGCCATAAGCGTATTATGCCCTGTGTATCTGTCAAAGATGCAGCAAACACAAACGCAGCCAACAAACCCCAAGAAACAAGAGTATAGGCCGGCACCACCCCCTAGTAACCCTGCTTGGCAGGGCAACAAAGATGGAACGTCTAGAGAAGCCGCTGAGCAATACCAGCAACAATTCCCTGCGCTGCGAAGCAGAGGACAACCGCAGCAACAACAGGTTAGTCAAAATCGCAGTCAAGTAAACTCAAATGTAAATAAAAACACTAACCTAAATGTACATATCAAACCACAAACCGTTAACGCAAGCCAAATTGTAAATAGCATGAACAGCTTGCAAAACGCTGTAAATCGCGTAAATAGCTTAGTTAACTTTGGCGAATTAATCCGAGCATTAAATGATTATGCTAACCTAATTGAGTCCTGTCAGGGGAACAAATTTGAGGTCCTTCAGGCCTCAATGCAGTTCTTCAGTGAGGACTTCAATGGATATAACATATAGATTACACGATGCCAATTAACGTTCTCTCGTGGAACTGTAATGGCATTCGCTCCAAACTCGGAGAATTGAAAAATTTTATTTATGATAATCCCGATATTCACATAATATTTCTGCTTGAAACCAACATCGATGTTGGTTTCAAGCTGAAATTTTACGATAGACAAGTCCTGCGTTTTGATAGGCCCGATCGACGCGGGGGAGGCGTGGCCTGCCTGATTCGCAGGTCAGTCCTTTATAAGCAGGTCCTAGGCCTGAGGTCCGTCATTGAGCACGTAGCTATCGAGCTAGAAGGTGGCCTGCGGATAGTCGGCGCTTACTCTCCCCCGGGTCTCCGCCTCCAGGAAGGAGATGTTTTAGCTCTGCTGCCTGCCGGCAGGAAGACGCTCCTGTTGGGAGATATCAACGCAACGCACGTTAATTGGCGTGGTTTTTCCAACAGGAGTGGACGCTTGTTACACAGGTTAGTAGAGCAGAACATTGACTTGGTCTATCATCAAACTCCCAATCCTACACACTATCCCGGTAACCGTTTTAATCCATCGTTCCTGGATATTGCTATCACTCGAGGAATAACTAACGCTTCAGCGCTCGTAGAGCTGAACGAGCTTAACTCGGACCACCTCCCAATCAAGATTAGTCTGCGTACAAGACTCCAAGTAGGGCAGGAAACAATCCTGTCTTACAGAAATCTTGATTGGAGGGAGTTCCGAGCGAGGCTTAGCCAAGCAACAGATATTTCGAGACAAATAGACTCTATCCCAGAACTCGAGAGCGAGGTGCAAGCTCTAGTCACGAATATCCAGCGCGTCAGAGACGCAATCTGCCCTTCTGTCAGAAAACGTCCGTTTACTGACACACTTCCAGATCACATCATAACCCAACCCATCACTTCCCGCAACCGTATCCGGCGTAGGTGGCAACGAACAAGGGTTGCCGAAGACCCTGTATGTTTCACAGCAATGACCGGGGAGATAAAGGCTCTTATAGCGGCATATAGGAACGAGAAGTGGATGGAGTATGTAAATACTATTAACCGTCACGATGGCTCGCTGTGGAAGCTCACCAGGCGCGTTCGTGGAGGCACCGCTGACTTTCCCGCAATTCAACATCAAGGTGATGTTATAACTGACGATAATGGGAAAGCGGAGGCCTTCGCGGACTACCTGGAGGGCGTCTTCAGCGAGTCACCGAACTCGGTACCATTCCACGACGTTGTTGACACCGCAGTGGAAGCTTTAATCGCCACAAAATATCCTATTCCCCCAGAAGTGCTAGGTAAACTATTAATCACCCCTCTTGATATCAAGAGGGTTCTCGCCCGCCTACCCGGAAACAAAGCCCCCGGCCCTGACGGTATTCCGTATATTCTTCTTAAGAATATGCCGAATAAAACCGTCATCCACTTAATGCACATCATAAATGCTATTTTGCGCCTCCAACACTTTCCGCTTCCCTGGAAGAAAGCGGTGATAATACTGTTTCCTAAACCGGGCAAAGATACGAGCCTTACGGCCTCGTACCGCCCAATTTCCTTGCTCGACACGCTGGGCAAAGTAACCGAGAAACTCATTATGTCGAGAATGAGCAGTGTTGTTGAAAATCTGAGGATTTTGCCCCAGGAGCAGTTCGGCTTTCGCTGCGGTCATAGCACCACTATGCTCGCAGCGAAGGTCGCGCAAGACACGCTCAACGGCTTCAATGAGAGCAAGGCAACAGCACTGTTACTGCTCGACATAGAAAAAGCATTCGACAAGGTATGGCACAATGGGCTTGTTTACAAGCTTTTCGCTATACATGGCATGCCTTTACATATAGCATCCCTCATTGCGTCGTACCTTGCGAATCGCTCTTTCTCGGTTCGTGTCCACAGTAACATCTCAGGCCCTAGACGCATTAAGTCTGGAGTGCCACAAGGAACAGTATTGTCACCGCAATTATTCAGTCATTTTATAGCTGACTTTCCATCACACCCATCAACCTCCTTTGCCCTGTACGCTGACGACACTGTGATCTATTCACAGTCGCCAGACGTGCAGGTGGCAAGGCAAAATCTCACGCAACATCTCAACCTTCTAGCCCCCTATTATAGGGACTGGAAAATTTCCTTAAACGCGGCGAAGACAGAACTAGGTATCTTGACGCGTAAACGCAATTTTGACATGGCGCCTATAATTATAGGCAATGCGGCGATCACGCCGAAGGACCCCGTCAAATACCTAGGGATAGTCTTCGACCGCAAACTCCTTTTCTCCAAGCACATCGCGGCGATAAGGGCTAAAAACATCATGACACAAAAAAACCTGAACCCGCTCATAAGGACTAGATCCTATATGAGCCCGACTAACAAACTCACAATTTACAAAACAATCATCAGACCAACACTTCTCTACGGGGCACCAGTTTGGTGCTCGGTAGCGAAGACACACCTGAAACATATACAGACAATACAGAACAGATACCTGCGGGCTGCTTTCTCCCTGACACTGTGGGACCGAGTGCGTGTCACAGACCTGCACAACATGGCAAACGTAGACTTTATTGATCAGCACATCAATAAACTTGCCTGCAAATTTTATGAATACGGTATCAGGGGGTCAGAATTGACCGCAGGTATCGCCAACATACGATACGACCCGCTACGCAGACTCAAACATGGACCACTATACAAACACACGGACTTATTTTACCAAGAACTTCGACCACCATAGTTGACTAACTTACAACCAAAAACATCTATTGAGAATTAACACGAACTAACAAACATACAAACGCCAGGAGCAAGTACAAAGCACAAGAAACAGTATGCCTGTACTGAACAACATGAACAAACACACCAAACAAGGCAATTATTAGCGCAAATCTCGATCAAAGACAGTGTAATTCTTTGAATTCAGTGTTTGCGATCGAATTAGCAGGAAAAATCGAATCGAAGCAAACATGACTGACGCGGGGAGGAGCCATCCGACGTAGTCGGTCTTGTGGGCGGAGCCTACAAGCCCTACTTATACAGACAAGACAGACCGAACCGACTGACATCACTCTCGCCGTAGCCACGGAACGGCGCGTGCTGTCCCATCCTTGCAACTTTTACGTGTTCCGAGCGAATAACTATATGTTATACCCAGCCTTAATATAGGCACAAATGTATACATCGTGTACGAATATGTACGATGATATGCATACTGCAGCTGGCAACTATGCCAAACACTTGTATATATGTATATATTGTATATATTATCAATGTTACATGTTTGTGCTGTCCCATTTAAACAAGAAGCAGGTTTTTTGAACGTACTTTTTCCTGCGTATATAGGCTTGAACAACCCCTCAAATAAACTTTACAGAGCACTACAACCATATAGGCAAACTGTCAATGCAAATCAATTGAAGGGATATCCCAAGTAATTGCGCAAAACTTGACTGCTATTTTTGACAAACTCTAGAAGGGCCGACATCAGCCCATAAGGCGCAGATGTTTAGTTCGCGGGTGCATTCGTGCGGGCTAGTGCGAAGCAAACTCGCGTAACGTGAACATCACACTTTAGAGATAAGAGATTGTCTGTAAGCATATAAAAATGTTAATTATGAAATAAAGTTATTCTGATTCTGATTCTGATTCGGAACGCATGGGGTCGTATGCGACCCCACCTCACCAGTTAAGGGTTAAGAAACATTTCCCTCGTGCGGCGCGGCGTCGGAGGCGGCTTTGTTACTTTGTTGCCATGCAACCCGCATTTGTTAATTTTTGGTGTTTGTGCGAGTGTCACGTCACTTTTTAAAAATGAAAAAAAAAAAAATGTTTTCTGTCTCAAAAAACATCGGCCATTGGCACCATTTACGAAAAAGACATTAAAAACGTGGGATCAACTTTCGCTTAGCTGAAATCAGTTATGTAAGAAATATTTGTTTATTTAGTATACAACCTCCCCAAATACAAAATCATAAAAAAAATTCTACGGAAATGCATCATTTTCATTTTTTCGACTCTAGAATAACTGAAATCAGTTACATGAAAACATATTTCTGTTTTACATTCTAAATATTTCTCTAAACATAATACCCCAAAAAACTTCTTGCAGAAATAAGTAATTTTCATTTTTTGAGTTAGTTTCGGCAAAGACAAATAGTAGTAGAATATTCTTTGGTTTGGGTTAATTTGAGTTAGTTTGGATTAGCTTTGATTAGTTTAGGTTAACTTTGGTTAGTTTGGATTAGCTTTGGTTAGTTTGGGTTAGTTTCGCCTCGTTTAAGCCACTACGCACTTGCGTGAAGAAAGGCTTGGATATTTTTGGGTGTTTATGTTGAAATGAAAGAGTGTGTGAAATGTGAAACAAAAATATGCATTCATGTAACTGATTTCAGTTATTCTAAAGGTTCTATTACAAAATTAAAATGATATATTTTCGCAACAAGTTTTTCGTGTGTTTCTGTTTAGAAGTGTTTAGAAGGTAAAGCAGAAATATGTTTTTATATAACTGGTTTCAGATATTCTAAAGTTGGAAAAATGAAATAATGCATTTCCGCAGAAAAAAAAATCATTTTGTGTTTAGGGAGACTCATATATCGAAAAAAAAAATTTTTTTTATATATATATATCCGGTTTCAGCTAAGAGAAATTTTACCCAAAACGTGTGCAGCGACTTTACAAATTCGTATAAAATATAAATTATCATACGCCAATGTGAATTTGCCGTTCAATGAAGGTCAAACTCTTGCTTGCTATCATTTGCTTTGCTACAAAAAATTCATAGCTTTAAGTAAGAAGTACAGAGCAGAGTTTTTAAGGTAAGATTTAATTAAATACCAATATTTTATGCATGCTGAAAATAGTTTAATTCCTAAATGTTAGTTTAAGAACTTGCGACAACCGAAAGTCACATTTGAAAATATCTAATACACCACCAAGATATGAGGCTAAAATCACCCCTCTCATATAAATACTAGTCCTTGTTTTTTACACAGAGAACGCACAAACATGATTTGCGCCACTGTAGTGATCGAAAGTATGTAAAGTTATAAGTATTTTATTTATGTAGGTAAAGTGTGGCAAACTTATTTGGAACAGCGACGTCTGAGAAGCAAAGAGAGGAAAACTGACTTACAGCCAATCGCCTTGATGCACTTTGTCACGAGGACGAGGGGAACTTGACGGACTTGTTGCCGGATGTATCGGGCAAATAGATATAAATGTCGCTAATTTATTTAAATTGATAATGTGTAAAATAGATTATGAATTAAAGTTGAAGTAATAGTAAAGTTCCAGTTTGGATATTACTTTTTATTTTCAATGAGTTAATGAGTATATTAAATTATGTGTTTATCTAAATAATAGGTATAAATATTAGTTCTCAAAAAACTACTCGACAACATCGCCAATTTTTTGCCCGCATTCTTTCCGCTGTTCCAGTTATACTTGCCACACTTTACTTAAAATCACTTTTTCAAAATTGCATGATCGAGAATAAAAAAAAATCAGGAGATCTATAAAAATAGCGGAGATAAGGGAGGAGGGCAAATATTCTACGTGGGACACCCTGTATAATATTTTTTTTTTCTAGAGAAACAGTAAGTGCTGATATATCCGAAGAAGTTGCTGAGCTGACAAGGCCGAAGTAAGACATATTACAATTCTTAATTTTATTTATTGAATACTTACATATTTGTTTCTACGCCCGTGCGCAAACTCACGCGCAGTGCCGCGCCCGCCGGCGAGGTCCCTCGCGCAAACGAAATATTTATTTATTTTTTTGTTGACTGACAGCTGACAGGTATTGTCCCACAAGTTAGTTGACTGAATATTTTTTTATGATTAATAGGAGATTTTACACCCTTGGAACAATTTTGGAGTTTAAAGAATTAATTGCAGGTAATTTATTTTTTTACATATATTGGGGCTGGCTGACCAGCTCGGTTCCGCCACTCAACTGACTGACTAACATCACTGTTATTCATATGTAATATATAATGTGTATAACGATTTTCAGCCTTAGTAAACTCGTTGCATTTCCTTAGTAATCTTGACAACTTTGACAACGTACCCTAATTCCCTGTTCTAAGTTTCGCTTGACTGACCGCAGTATGTTTATGTACACAACTACTATAATCAACTGTCAAAAAACTGGCTTTAGGAAATTCAGAGACATTTTTCGGCGCTAGCTCTCCGTCTATTAATACCGTTATCGTTTCTTTCTTTATCGCCATCAAACTAACCCGTCAGGACCATGCAGAAGGAGCTATTTTGGACCGATGTCAGACCGTCAGACGAGTGCCTGGTAATTGGACTCGTCTATTCCGTAGTCAAAGTAGCTTCGTCATAGCATACCATACCCCCCTCCCCCCTCTGGCAATATTTTTATTTCTTTATTCTTTAGTCGAGGTTTTGGGTTGGAATAAGTCGCATGAGAGTAACTCTTTAGTTAAGTATTAATATTTGAGGTTAGCCTCGATTTGGATAGGTTGGATTAGCCTAAGATAATTCTTTCGTTGCAACGCTAGGTTAGCATAGGTCTCATTAGGGCTTTGAATCAACCATGCTTTATATTTCAAGTTGGTAAATAGAGATGCTGTATTAGGTTTATTTTTAAAATTGTGTGTTTTCTTTCTAAATCCCTTCCTGCTAGTATTAAATTAATAATAAATTAAGCTAATTTCTAAAGGCAGCCGGCAACCACACAGATATGCGAATTTGACCCCTGGTTAGCCGTTTCTCCACTGTTTAAAAGCAACTCGGTGTGGAGTGGGTCCTCTACCACTATAATCCAGATGCGGTGGCGCCCGAGAACCAACCATTGGATGACGTAATAGTTAAACTAGGCAGTCCAATAGCATTATATGCAGAAGAAATAGCATAGTATGCAAAAGATCAGAAGCGCCTCGAGAATCCCAATCTTGCAAAATTCCAGCCAGATTTTCTATGGATGTTTTTTTCATCCAATACGTAACCTCTCTGGAAGTAGATCTCTCCAAATTGTTTCCATATAGACTTTTTTGATTTTTTTTTTTATTTTTTGGTGTAAGTTCTTCTATATTTTTCTCAATTTCCATCGCAGAAGCGTTCCCGAATGGCGACATTCTCGTTTAAAACTCAAATTTAAAACTATGACTGTAAGTGACAATGACATGAATTTTAATTACCAGTAATTATATTGATTTATAAAATTTTCTCATAAAAAATTAACTTGCACTAATGCATATTTAACGAAAATTATCGGTAATTTCCAGCACTTGTTATATTACTACTGATAAGACTTTTGTTTACAGTTATTTATTATTATTTTCTTTGCCTTTATGTATTAATACATAGGCAGCATAATTTACTTAATCTAAATTATTAGTAGTAATCACGTCTCTAAATAGCCACCTGGTAGGAATATGTTAAATCATTCATTTAGATTAACAATAACTTTAACTCCAAGTTTAGCTGTAATAATATTAAAATTGAACGCATTATATTTATTATTATTTTTTTAGTATTCATGTATTTTCTACAAGTGTTTAATGGTAATATCTCCATTGGCTCTTGTAAAATCTTCAATTCGGAGAATTTTGAGGAATTTGTTTCCGGTGATAAGGTACTGTCTTATGAACCCAAATCAGTCGTCAGATGCTATGAATTATTTTTTCTGGGATACCACAATCCTCGGCAATCTAACGTTTCTAGTTTATGCCAGAGGTACAATAGTAGGGGCAAAACGACAATCGAACCATGCGCGCGCGTGGCAACATGCTTTTTTATACAGAGAAATCACAAAACAGATTGCGGTCTGCGTATTAAACGAGTAATCCATTGGAGCCTGCACTATTAGCTATTTCTTTGTTAGAAATTCCATCCAGGTGGGTTAAACATGTTTAAGACAGAGGATTAAAAAAAAGAATTTCCTTCACTTAAACATAATTATTATTTGCAAAGCGATCTCTTAAATAAAAAAAAATATTCCGGACTTTTTGTTGAAAATACCGTAATGTACCAATTTGATTTAGTTTGAATAATGTATACCTAATTTTAAAATAATAGTGTGTCATTTGCATTAATTAACTTTGGTGTCACTTCAACTGCATTAATATGTACAAAAAGTTAAGCATAGACTTTTCTGATTTGAACAATATATAAAGATTCTTTTTTAGATCTTTAATAAAAAAGGCTATTAGAATGCTGAACAAAAATATCGTATTTCAATTTTTTGGAAAAATAATAGTATTTTAAATTTTTCAATTCACTTAATCTTTGCAGTGAAGGGTCACACAAAATCGGATAAGCACTCATTACGATGCTAGAGTGGCTCCATGAAACCTAAGACACATTGTTCAAGACAAAATATATTTTCTTCACGTAATTAGCACGGGCAATAAAATTCAAATGTTACACCTGAATCGGGGCAGTAGAGGCGGGAAATGATAATGTCAAGGGAACGACTTTGCCAAAAGTGGTGCTAATATGAAAGAATTTTTGTGGCTATAGTTCTAGTTTAGTGAGTTATAGTCACTTCTCCACTCAATCAATCCATCCAATAATACACCACACTTTTTAAACAGCATGTGCAAGAAACTTCAAATATGCATTTGAAAAGATTCCAAAAATAATCTGCATTTACATGATGCTAAATTTATAATATATAATTATTTAAAATGAAGTTGGAAGGAAAAAGTTTGACGATTAATAATAATTACTTTATTTAAGGAGTGGTGAACGAAAGTAATTATTTATTTAATTTCATATAATTATCTCACCGTATGTTATTTCAATTAAGGTAAATAATTTAGGATAAAAACATGTATACGCATACGACCATAATGGACATAATATCTATGTGAGGAGCATATGGGAATGTGTAGATTGTTAGTACCATATTTGGGAGTCCTGCAAGCCGAATTTAGAGCAGGAGTTCATTAGGTGAATACCTAAGGTGCGGGTTGAATATATTTTATGCGGTAAGATTAATAATTTTTTCTAAAGAACTTTTCGTCAGATAAAGTTTAAATACCGTTTCTGAAAAACTGCCATTTGAACGAACTTAGTCGCTAAATGGAGTCAGTGGCAGTGGCAGTATTTGTTAAATAAAAACAATATGTCTCTCAAAGTACTTGAAGTATCATATACTTACAAATAAATTGTGGTAATATTTTTTTCTTGTGCACTGATCGTCATGCTTGTTTTCACGGAGTGGAACCAAAATTTTTTTATGAATTTAAAATTGTGTCACGACCTTTAATTTTGTTGGTATATTTTAATTTTTTTTGGTTGTAACCACCTCCAATTTTATTTTTTGAGAAAAATCTGCTGTGAGAATTTTTGCTGATCAGTAAGTGTCGTGGAAGATAGGGTAGTTCTAAATGCAATCTGGATTTTGTACCATGGTTTTTACTAATCGCCTATACAAAATACAGTGTTCTTTTAACACTGAAGAAGAGAGTGCGTTTCCAATTGCTCGACTCAACCAAACCAGCGACAACAAGCTATAGCGAGGAACCATTGTCGAAGCTGTGGAGTCTGATCAGAGAGACAAAATTGGATAATGTTCTATAATATGGGGAGATTTACAATAGATTATGTGGACCGCAGTGGAATATAGGCCGAAGGGCTACTCTACCAGCACTGTAAATCTGTAGGACTGAAAAGAAAAAAATACATATAAACATCTAAATTGGTTTTGCCTAAACAAAACACCGAACCATTAAATTTGGTGTACCTGGTTTTAGCTCGTCCGGTATCTGGTACGCGATATTTGCAAAACCAACCTGTGAATTAATTGGGGCTAATGGATAAAATTATTATTGGATACAATATGAAACTAGGACAAAAAATGCTTAGCAATTATTAATGGCTACTTGGCTTTTAAGGACCATATATTAAACGAATACACAAATGCTTATAATGATAAGTATTACTAAAGATATTGTTTAGACGTTGATGAGTGTGATGCATCTAATAGTGTGATGAAGGTTCAATCAAAGCCTAGACAAGACTACAATTCGTCTAACATTGCAAAAGACAACTTGGTTATGGCGCTTAATCAACATTTTTGGTGATGTGATTATCGCTCATAATACTTAGCCATTGAAACACTTAAACCGTTGAATTAAAAGATTTTTTTATTGGCTTTATTGAGTACTTGTTTAACCTTATATGGTTCTTTTATTTACTTCATAATATTTTCTACATCTATATACTTTAATGGATTTACTTGGCATTTACTACCAGTACTTTGAAATTCATTAAGATATACAGGGTGCAACATTCCGTTAATTTCAAAGATTGTCATGATCATGATTTAAAATTTATTGATTTCGACCACAACACGCATTTTAACAATTTCCGAATCGTAACCTAACGATCCAAACAGTTTGCGTATTTTTGCCGGATTGATCAGTGTTACAATAATGAGATAAACAGAACGTCAGTGGTTTACTTACATATAATTTTAAAACGTGTACACATGAAGGATTCTTATGATGTGACCAAATGAAGAAGTAAAAAGAAAAATTGAACAAAATTTTCGACGAAATGGGTTTCCAGGTGTAATAATTGGTATTATGATTGACCCACATAAAAATAGATAAATCCTCACAAGATCTGGAATAATATATAGCCCACTTGAGGTCAGAAGGAATAGGAATACAACTGCAGTTTTAGAATTGATATAGGAGGGCCGCCCCTATCAATGTCCTGCTCGGAGAGGCTACAGAAAGGAATCTGGAATTTAGGAGGAGAAGAAAGATAGCAGTGTCATTCCTTTAAAAAATAATACCTTTTTCAGATAATCCCATAATGATTTTAATTAAGAGACAAATCGCGCTACCACATGTATAATGCAGGGTCTTAGAAAATAGATTATTCTCTATGCATATTAGAAGCATACAAAAATACTTACCATTCGTACCAAAAATATACAAAAGTAATTATTTTCCATGCTATGAGGACGATTATTTTAGCTTGTTTACAGCCATTAACAAATAGGCTTAAAAATTAAAAAAAAAACTGACGGATAACAACAGGTTGAAGTTCCTGTAAGAGTTAAAAAAAATCAAAAACTCTCACAACTTCGTATTCATGATAGCAAGGTCTGTTCTTTAGTGCACATTCCAGAAATTAATTACAATTTCTCCTCAAGGCTCCCATGAGATGTGTATAGCTACAGCTGAAATATTAACCATAAAAGAGGAAATTGATGTAGCAATTTCAAAGAAATTCAAAAGAGTAATTATCTTATATGACTCTCTGAGCGCGATCTCTAACCTAACAAGCAAACACATACACAAAAATCGATCAAATTATTAAGAAAAACGATTATAGAAGCAAAAAATAAAAATATCATGGAGGCATATCCGGCCTGGATACCGGGTCATGCAGAAATACAAGATAATGAAACAACAGTAAGAACTATGTTGGGGTTTGGAACCTTCGGCAACATGCGCTAAAACTGAGCTTTATCCACAATACCGAAACAGAATCTTTGCACTCGACGCGCGTTTCGCTAACCATGTTAGCATCATCAGGAGATGATTAAAACTAAAATTTAAATCTACCTAACTCCCTTTTATACTACTGTTTGCTCAATTAAGCGGAACTAAAAAGGACCAATCCTGGAATCCCACTAGTCACGCTGGATTAACCAATACAATGGACTATACGGAATAGGCCCTCTATCTCTATTTAAACTATTCTTACATTTAATAATTTCCATACTTTCATATGCGTCTAATAATCTCCTATCAGTTATATTATGAATTAATTTAAAAAATTTTATTGTTATTCTATGATTATTATCAAAAGCATGCTCGGCATCACTTGATTTTTCTGTTCTACCATACTTTAAATGAGCTATATGTTCTTTGAATCTCGTCTGTATAGATCGTCTAGTTTGCCCAACATATTTTTGGTTACAATCCATACATCCAATCATATATTCCACTTCTTTCTAACATTTCAATTTTGTCCTTTGGACCACCTAATAGTTTCTTAATGTTAAACTGAGTCTGGTATACTAATTTTAAACCTACTTCCTTAAAAACTTTTTGGAATCCTCTAATATACTGAGGATTATACGGTATCGAAACATATTTTGTATTTTCATCCTGATTAACGAAAGAAGTGGACTCACGAATGGTCTTTCTAAACAAATGCCTATTAATTAGTCTATTTATTAAGTTAGTATTGAAACCATTAACTTCCGCTATATTCCTAATTGTTTCCTTTTCCTTATTAAATATTTCTCTGCTAAGAGGAAAGTTAACCATACGGTGTACTAAAAAATGA